>VUQJ01025189.1:0-10670 GCA_015108635.1 Andinoacara biseriatus
CCTTGTCAAATTAAAAGACATTGTAGAACCTTCAGGTCCAAATATTTAAGTTAGTGTATGTATGCATTTGAGCCTTTATGTATAACTTTGACCCATGTGGACCAGAGAAAATCCAAAATAAATTCTTATGCACCCATTTTATTTTGAAGTTATTAAAGATGTATGCTGTACAATTATTCCACCCTGGGAAAAGAACAGTTCAAGAAAATCATTAAAATCCCAAAATTATCATGACATTTATGCCCACGGTGAGTGGATGTAAACTTCTCATCCACAAACTGTACTTCAGGGTACACCTTTGCCATAAGAAAACATCAGCACCTTTGGTGAATTTAAGAGTGTTCTGTGATGTGTTTGAACTGCACTCATTAAAGTTATCGTTCTACGCCTTCCAACGCACACACAAATTTTTTTACATGTAAAAAACAGAAGGACCATGTGTATAAACACTGCTGTCAGACAAACTCGTTAAATAACGTAAACATTGCGCATGTTCATCAACTCTGCAGGCTTGTTTGAGTTTCCTGGAAAATGACAATACAATACAGTCAGGTTTATTATCAAACTCGCATTTACGCTCGCAGAAGAGTGCACGGAATAGCGTACGTTTTGTACATAATTGTTGACAGACCTGCAACCTTCAGCGCGGCGGACGCCATGTTTGTACCCCGGAACCAAGCAGCAGCAACACATCAGTTTCTCGGTGAGCCTATTTACGTGCGACACAGAGAACTACACATGTGGGGGCAATCATGGCTAGTGGGGATGTATTAAGTGTGTTGGAGGAGTGTGTAAAGAAAATAAATGCCAGCACTGCACAGCCAGAAAACTTCCTGAGGTAAGTGTCTGCTGTCTGCACTCAGTGTTTATTTTCATTTTTTGAAGAAGCTGAGAAATATTTTGAGAAAAGCGCTAAAGCTAGCTGACGTAGCATTAGCACAGTGTTAACGCATTTATCGGACAACACGCGTTTATGTGGAGGGTTTGGTAAGATATTTATGATAAAACGAGGCGCTTCTTTGTGTTTTATGTAGAATAGATTAATCTAAAACCACACAGCCCACATCTGTTTTTGGGGTTCACTGCATCTTTAAATAGACCTACACTGTGTGCGTGAAGGGGGACAGCTGACCAAACCTCAGTAACATTTGTTTATAAGAAATAAAAAGTAAGTTCATTACTGTCAGCTGTCTGTAGAGCTGAGTAAAAACGACGATGTGCTTTTATACCTGATGTTGGACTACCAGCTGCTGCGACACACCAAATGTGTGTATTCGCTGCGTGTGAAGTTTGTTTCGTTTGAGAACTCAAGCCAGATTTACATGAAGAAAGCACAGACCTATTAGAAAGTTTGAAACCTGAAAGAATTAAACGTGTTTCATTCGTGCAGACTGGGTTTGTGTTGGTGTGTTTAAAACGGGGTTTTACAACCCCTGCTGAGTTTCCACTGTCATACACGCAAGTTTTGCAGGATAGGATTGATCCAACAGGTTTGCCACATGTCAGCTGAACAACACTGATCCAGCAACCGCACTTCTCAGAGCCCAGTGGGCAAAACGCAAGGAGGGCTTGCTGCTGGAGCTACAAATGCAGTTTCATAAACAAACAAAATGCTGTTCAGGTGTGGGAGGCCTGAATCACAGAAAAGAAGAGAGTAGTGTTCTTTCAGGAAGAGGCCAAAAGTGGCTGTAACAGGGAAATTGTTAATGAGAGCCAGTAAGCCGCTCAGAAGCACCTGTGGTCATTTATGATGTTACTGCTGTATTCATAAAAATCAGAGCTGCCTCAATTATCTCTGCCACTGAAATTCAGACTGACAGATGCCTTTAATGTGGTTTAGGTAAACATGGCATAAAAGAACTTATCTGGCATTTATGTGTGTACATCAGTAACTCTTAAAGAAGATCATGTTTTATCCATTTATTTTCTGATCTACAAAAAATAAGAGCAGAAAATTATAGGACATGGGGGGGGGAAACATGGACTTCTGAACTATATGTAGTGTAATGGTGATCTTAGAGCCAGTACAAAAACACATCCTATTATATAGGCGCTCCTAATTTTACTGTCTGTAAGAAGAAACTTGCATAGATACTTTCGGCTGTCGCATTTTTCACAAGGGGTCGGCACTGCATGCACGTATTTGATTTGTCAGATCTTTCATGCTGAATACTCTTCCCAACCCAGGGACCTTTCCTTGTTAGGTGAATGTGTAAACCATTACACTATGGAGTCATTTTATCACATAATTACAGAAAGGCCATATCATTGCATGGTAATGAAATCATCACTGTTTTTACTGAGGGTTTGTACTAATACTAGCATTAAAGACTGAAAAACACAGACTTTCATCCAATTCTGTTGAAGTTGTGGGATCAGTAGTTTTTTAAAATTTTTATTTTATTACTACTATCAAAACATCAGACTTGCCTGACTCATGCTGTTTGTTTTCACCTTTGCAGCCTTCAAGATGAAGTGGCAGCGGACTTTACCTCCCTCACAAAGGCCCTGTACGACCTCCACAAAGCTCAGGAACCTGCAGGTTATAAAGGAAGCCCACTGGCTCAGCTGGTTGTTGAAAACTTTGATGAAGAACAGATTTGGCAGGAACTAGAACTGCAGAACAATGCTGTACTGAAACACTTTAAAAATGCCATAGACGAGGCCTTAGCAGATGAGACATTAACTGTGCTGGAGGAGGAGGAGGAGGAAGAAGAAGAGGAAGAGGAAGAAGATGAAGATGATGAGGATGAGGATGAGGAACAAGAGTTGGAACCACTGAGGCGGTCTAAGAAAATGGCTATGGAGGTAGAGGATAACTCAGAGGATGACTCTGATTTGGATTTTGATGTGGATGCTCTGGAGAAACAAGAAAAACAGAAGAAGAAGGAGATGGGAAGGAAAGCCTCCAAAGCGAAGGTGGTGCCCTCTGAGGTTGACGATAAGTTCTTTAAGTTATCAGAGATGGAGGAATTTCTGGACGACATGGACAAGCGAGAGGGAAAGGAGAATGAGGACGAAGATAACATAGACTATTTTCAGGATCTGCCCTCAGATGAGGACGATGATCTTGACCTTGAACAAATTATTTCCTCCCAAAAACAAAAGAGAAAAGCTGTATGTATCATATCACACATTTCCACTTGTTTTTGTCTCCTGATTGTTCAGAGTACAGGAAATATGTTGATTGTTGATTATACTGACAGGTGAAAAGCTCCAGGAATCTCAAGTACAAGGACTTCTTTGACGCCGTGGACAGTGAACCAGCTAAAACAGACGACCGGTCAGATGGAGAGGATGATGGCATGGATGAAAGCCAGGAAGAAGGTGAAGAAGAAATGGATGACGAAGAAGATGACTATGATGGTGAAGAGGAGGGTGATGATGAGTAAGTGCAATAGAAATTATGAAACGTGTAGAATTATGTGTGGGAGCAGCCTGTCGGGCCGATTTCAGCATGTTCGTGTCTGCATTTTGCCAGGGACGAGGAGAGAGGTCAGTCCAGGTCATCTCGCAAGAAAGTGACCTTTAATCTCTCAGGTGATGAAGACAGCGAGGGAGAGGATGTGGAGGACATTTTGGGAGGAAAAGCTAAAAACTCAGCAAAGTCGTCATTTGAGAAACGGCAAGAAAAGGTAACCAGTTTTAAGATGTTGCTAGTTTTGATTTACCAGTCCTTTTTTTGTCTTTAACAAAGGAAGTCAGATGGTTTCTAATTTATCCACATTTGATTTAAGATGAAATGGATGACTGAGGGTGTACTCACACTAGGTGTGGTTGTCTTGTACTGTGCTTGATCTCTTTTACTCACATGCTCTTGCAGAGCACAATGACGGTTCATGATTCTAAGATGCATGCATCTGCTCATATGCATTATAGATTCATTTAATTACTAAAGTGATTTCCACAGAAGCAGCTGTTGTGAGGATGCATTGGAGGTCTGTGCTGAGATTGCAAAAACACTACATCTGTACATAGATGTACTGCAATATTGTCCGTAACAACAGTAGATGCCATTCAGGCAAAACCTCCACATCAGTGCTGGTATAGAGAAGAAGCCAAAACTAGAAGCAAAGAAATTGCTGTGTTTTTTTGTTTGTTTGTTTTTTAAATTTATTTATTTATTTTTATTTATAATGTTTTTTCTAGAAAGCCTGAGACCTTTTTATTGCAACATCTCCCTCTGTATGATCTGTGAATGTCTGCGTTTCTGTACTGATATATTATTAAAAAGGATGTTTAAAATCTGACACAATCATACACGTGTGTCATGTTTTCATCTTGACTACAGTGGCAGCAGCACATCTGTGCTTTATGCTGTCTGTGCATCTGTATCAGGCCTGAGTCCAATTGAAACAGTGGCAAGCAGTGATCACATTAGTTGTTCTAATAGATACCTTCTCTTGCTGCAGTCTTTAAACCAATTTGAGGGCATTCACTTCAGATCTGACGTGTTGGTCATTCTGAAATGTAAATTTAAGAGCGAGTACACAATGACATGTTTCACAAACCAGTCACCCAAACTAGTCTTTCTGTGTTGAATGTCTCACCTGTACCTGAAGCAGTGCAGGCCTTGAGTACAGCGCCACCATCAAGGTTGATTTTTTTTTTTTTTTTTTTTTTTTTTAAATTTTTATATTTGTTTTTTTTTTTTTTTTTTTTTTTTTTTTTTTTAAAGTTCTCGAATGGTGACTGTAATCCTATCGTTGTTTTAACCTGCAGATGTCGGAGAAGATTGAAGAGCTGGAGAAAGCCGCTTTAGCAGAGAAGCCCTGGCAGCTGTCCGGAGAAGTAACGGCACAGACCCGCCCCGAAAACAGCATGCTGGAGGAAGACGTGGAGTTCGAGCAGACATCCAGGATGGGTGAGTGACTCCCCTGTGTCTGCTGCACTCTCAAATGAATTATTAACACCAGCATTATTTTAAATCCAACAATGAAATTTCTTTTGTTTTTAGCCCCTGCCATCACAGAGGAAACTACACTACAGCTGGAAGACATCATCAAACAGAGAATTAAAGACCAAGTCAGTAACCAATGTTTATTTTTATTTATTCTCATTATGATTTAATATTCTAATTCCTTTTTAACTTGTGTTTCTGGAAGGCATTCGATGACGTGGTTCGAAAAGAGAAACCTAAAGAGGAGGTGTTTGAGTACAAGAAGAGGCTGACGTTGGACCATGAGAAGAGCAAGCAGAGTTTAGCAGAAATCTATGAGCAAGAATACCTCAAGCAGACTCAGGTCTGACTTTTGTCTTGTTTTCACTGGTGCTTTAACACACACAAATCTGCACCTCAGCCATTCATTTTATTATTATTGTTGTCATTTCAGCAAAAGACAGAGGAGGAGGAGGAGAACCCAGCCCATGTAGAAATTCAAAAACTTATGGACACACTCTTCCTAAAGCTGGATGCTCTCTCCAACTTCCACTTCACACCTAAACCCGTGAGTTTATCCTGATAGCAGTGACTAAAATTGACCAGATAGGCACTTGAGAAAACATATTAAAAACCTATTCTATCTTGTTTTTAGTCTTTAATCTATGATTCTTATTGCATAGAAAACTGACTTGTACCATATTCATGTTGGCTTTTTTTCACAGCCCATTCCTGAAGTCAAAGTGGTGTCTAATTTACCATCTGTTACAATGGAGGAGGTGGCTCCTATCAGCACTAGCGATGCTACATTACTTGCACCAGAAGAAGTCAAGGTTTGTCTTCAGTGCATGTACAGATGTACATTATTTTTCATATTGGGATTTTATTCAATAATCCTCTTTTCTAACCAAAGGAGAAGAACAAAGCAGGAGATCTACTGGGCACTACAGAGAAGACGTCAACAGACAAGAAGCGTGAGAGGCGCCACAAAAAGAAGGTTAAGCGTCTGAAGATCAAGGAGAAGGAAAAGAGACAGAAACTTAAAGAAGCAAATAAAACTGGGGAGAACAAAAAGCTATCAAAGGCTGAAGTCACAGAAACCCTTAAGAAAGTCACAAAAGGAGGCAAAGCAATGATACTCAAGGTGAGTCCCTGATCTGACTTCACTCTGCTGCTCTCAATAGATCATCACCCTGCTCGGAGTTCTTAGTTGTAGATGTTTGAAGCTTAAAGATGCACATAGGAAAAGGTTGTAGCATGACATGAAGTTTGACCAAAATAATACTGTACTTGTTCTTCACGCCAATAAATACTTCTGTAGACATGTATTTTATTTTAAACACCAATTTTTGACAGCTATTATTACTTTAGGAAGTAAAAATGTAAACATAAAATATGAACACTCTGGAATATGATGCATTTGTTAAACAGAGTATACACAAAGTAGTAGTTAAAATGAGCAACATCTTAATTAAAACTGACTTTTTAAAAAAATCAAATAACTGAGTTGGATTATGCACTCAGTGGCCACTTTATTAGGTGCACCTTGCTAGTGCTGGCTTTGCCTTCAGAACTGCTTTAAATCTACATGGCACAGATTCAACAAGGTGTTGGAAACATTCCTTAGATTTTGGTCCACATTGACATGACAGCGTCACACATTCGCTGCAGATTTGTCAGCTGCGTGATGTGAATCTCACATTCCACCAAAGGTGCTCTATTGGACTGAGATCTGGTGACTGTGGAGGCCATTTGAGTGCAGTGAACTCATTGTCAGCTTTGTGATGTGACTTGTTATCTTGCTGGAAGCAGCCAGGTACACTGTGGATATAAAGGGTGGATATGGTCAGCAACAATATTGAGGTAGGCTGTGACATTTGAATGATTCACAGTTGGTACTAAGGGGGCAAAGTGTGGCCACCAAATATCTGACCCTGCCATCTGAATGCTGAGCAGAACTTGAGACTCGTCAGACCGGTCAATATTTTTCCGATGTTCCACAATTCAATTTTTATGTGCTTGTCCAAACTGTAGCCTCAGTTTCCTGTTGTTAGTTAACAGGAGTGGCACCCAGTGTGATCTGCTGCTGCTGTAGTCCTTCTGCTTCAAAGTGTGATTTGGGTGTTCAGAGATGCTCTTCTGCATATTTTAGTTTTAACAAGTGATTATTTGTGTTACGCTTGCTTTTTGTCAGCTTGGAGCAGTGTAGCCCATTTTCCTCTGACATCAACAAGGCATTTTTACACTTTTTTCCCCAGGCCATTCTCGTTAAACTCTAGAGATGTTTGTGCGTGAAAACCCCAGGAGATCATTAGCTTCTGAAATAGTCAGACCAGTGCCATTAACCATGTTCAGTCTGTTAAATCACCTTTTCCAGTCTGATGCTCCGTTTGAACTTCAGCACATCTTGACCATGTCTACATCCCTAAATGAGTTGCTGCCATGTGACTGGCCGATTAGAAATTTGCATTAATGAGCAGTTGAACAGGTGTACCTGATGAAGTGGCTTGTACACAGTGTATCGCTGACAGCAGCCAATTAACTTTTTTTATACTTTAAATTAAAATTTCTGAATAATTTTTCTGTAGTTTTTAAGCAGGATTTAAAGATGCAAGATTTTTTTTTTACTTAAAAAGTAGCATCTTTACATGATTTTGTTTCTTCCACGTGCCACTCAATCTACAAATGTTCAGATTAACCTAAGAACAGATGTTTGAGCATGTGGTTGTGCTGTAGCTTCAATAATCTGTTTTAATGGTATCCTGTTATCGCAAACTGGGTGATCTATTTTTAGCAAATGATTACTCACGCCACACCTTTCAATGAGCCTTTTGTCATTAACATTACACAAATTCTTGGATGATGCTGCAGATATTTCTGAGTTGACCCTAACAAAGTGTTCCTCGGTTTCAGGATGAGGGGAAGGACAAGGCTCTGCGGTCCTCTCAAGCATTCTTCTCTCAGCTGCAGGACCAGGTCAAAAGTCAGATCAAAAGTGCAAAGGACCAGCCTTCCAAGAAGAAGAAAAACAAAGATGTTTCTGCCAGCAAACTCAAGTTGTAATAACTGTCATGCATTGTTAAGGATTAGTAATTGTACATATTTTTTGAGAAAGATGCAAAATATTACATCTGAAATTCTTCAAACAAGTTTCCATTTTTATTAAAGTGAATCCAGTTTTCAGATGTGCTGGTGTTTTGTTTGGTAAGAATGAGAGCAAACTTTTAAACTTTTGATGGCCTCCTGAATATTGAGCTGTTTTCCAAGGGAGCCGTGTCTTGACTTTACAATAAACATGAATACATAAAGGTCCATCCTTTTTATTCTGGGCAGACTGTAAGAACAACATGGGATTGAGATCACTGACAAAGTGTGGGAAAGACTACTTGGGAAATATTCATGGTACCTCCGTAAAGGCTCGGCACACTGATACAATTTAAAATTATCCATATTCTACACTTCTCTCCAACCAGAGTACATATATTATTCCAAAGCATTTAACTTAAACGTGAAATGTTCAACTTAGCAAAGAACCCTCTCATAAGGTAACGGCTCAGACTTTTTGTGGGTCACCTAATTTGAGTTCTTTTTCAAACCTTTTAACAGGGAGCTTCCTTTTGCCCCTCTGACATCATTATATGGGATGGATGGATTCGAGCAGTGTGAAGGATAGTTATGAGACTTGGGTCATTTCCTGAAAATTTGGCTACAATCCTGGAAGTCTGAGACATTTCCAACTTTTATTAGGTGGCTGAAAGAATTGGGAATTGTGCTACACCTAGAGGAAAATTAGAGACGTCAAATGTGGTTTGACATATCAGAAAACCTGGTTACCAATCAATCTGATTTAAAAGTTGAAAAGGTGTGCTTATGTTACTGTATATAATTTGTATTGTTCTGTATTACATTCACTTTTTAGCCCATTGTCGAGTCTTGCTAGACATTCCTCAGTATTTTTACAAGCCCTCTGTTACACCATCCATACCAAGCAAATCTGACTATGACCAAGTGTTTTATAGTCTGTTGTATAAATATATTTGAGAGACTTGGCTGTCATCAAGAGAAAAATTGTGCTATTTCAAACCTAATGGAATTATGGGAGTGTGCTCATCTGACTACACCTGTGCTAATTTGTGACTTACAGGCACAGCAGACAAGCACCCTGGAATGAGCTTGTTTGAGTTTTATTTCTTTCACCTTTGCAGGACATATTCCCATTGCATGCCATTTCTCTGTTCTTTAGTCTTTATCACAAAGGGATGCTCTGTGAAATTCTTATAACAATCTAGGCAAAACAATTAATAGTATTTTATGGATGTAGTCTGTTGACCCCTTTGTAATTTATAAACTCTATCCATCCATCCATTGCCTTCCACTTGTCTGGGGCTGGGTTGCGGGGGCCTTAGCAGAGAAGCCCAGACCTCCCTCTCCCCTTCTCAGTCCTCCTGAAACCAAAAAGCTCACTCGTGAAACAACATAGTGATTAGATAATTGGAGAAACAATTTTCAAATGTGGGAGTATATATTAGATTTGTTTAGCTACTGAGTGCGTGTTTAGGTGAGCCACTTGGCTACAGTACCAGTCAAAAGTTTGGAAACACTCCAAACTTTTGACTTTATTTATAGTATAAGTATAAAAGTTACCAAAAAGAAAAGTAATAGAACAATTGTCCTAAAAAAGCTAAACCTTTTGATACCAGAACAGTTTCTGTAGCACAAGAAGTTAACGACCAACAATTGTGAAAGATAGCAATAATGTCAATGCTGTTAATGCATTCACAGTAATTACTTATCTGTGATACGCCACCGGCTCGCTGCAGTGTACCTGGTCACACCTGCACCTGTGATTGACTCTCGTGCGACTCGGACACACCCCGCCCCTGGGTTATTCCCCATGACGTCATTGAAGATAATCACGGAAGTGAACCAAGCGACGAAACACAGACAGAAACCCAAATAAGTTGGTGTGTACGCTCGATTCATCTTTACAGGTAAGCTGCTGATAATTTTCACCTGTTTAGCCGCTTCGAAGCGACCTCGTTGGTTAAACCCTTTGAGCGTATTTGTCTCGGTTTTGTTGGCGTTAATCGAGAGAGCTAGGGAGCTACTAGCGCAAACGATAACAGAAGACTGCTAACAAAGCACTGCTATGGCTAACAGGTTTGGCGACACTGACACCGACTCGGTTTTCTAATAGTGTATAATTATAATAATGTGGTAAAGATAATGGATTAAACTGCACTAAAACAGTTAAGACGGTAAAGTAACAAGAGTACCCCCCCCCTCGGGTAGCTGTCCTCTGCGTCAAGCTAAAGCTAATGGGTTTTGACCGGGTTTTAATACTGGTAGTTTCTATTAGTAACTAACTTTATGTTTATTCCTGACCGTGTTTACGTGTGTGTTGTGTTGTGGATTAAATGTGCGGAGTCATTGTGTTGCGATGGGCTGGTCATGCTCACATGATTGAGTGACTCACTGGATCAGAGGTGGCGAGGTTAGTTGATGGTCTCCAAAGATCGCCTTCACACGGTTTCCCTGTCCTCTCTCCTGTCCACAGACTATCCATCATCATGCTGGGAGGAGGATTCAAAGCAGAGAGGCTAAGAGTCAACCTCCGACTGGTCATCAACCGGCTCAAACTCCTCGAGAAAAAGAAAAGTGAGTCCTTGGTGCTACCCTCAAACAGCTTAATTGGGTCTTTGTTTGTAAAGTAGTTGTGTAATTTTTTTCCTGTTTTTTTTCCCCATTCACATATTTTAATTAAAAAAAAAAAAAAAAAGGGGGGGTGGCC
>VUQJ01025189.1:13423-26856 GCA_015108635.1 Andinoacara biseriatus
CAGCTGCTTGGCCATGAAGCCCCTCGCACACAGTTTTTGTGCTGATGTTAATGTCAGTGGAGGTTTGGCGCTCTGCAGTCATCGTGTGAAGCAGAACGTTGGTGCGCCTCAGCACTCAGCGACCCGGCTCTGTAATTTTACCTGCTCTGACACTTTGTGGCTGAGTGGCTGTGTTTCCTAAACACTTCTACTGCACTAATACTACGTACAGATGATCATGGAGTATCTAGTAAAAAAGACATTTCACAAACTGGCTTGTTGCATCAGTGGCGCTCTATTACAGCACCACACTTGAATTCAAATGACCTATTCTTTCACAAATGTTTGTAAGGGCAGACTGCAACACCTGAATTAAAAGACTAATAGGTCTGGGCCAATACTTTTGTCCTTTATAGTGTATGCATACAATAGTCAGCTACCTTTCCCTTGTTTGAGATTTATATATAAATTTTGTATTTATCATTTTAAATTTTGTTTTCCTGCCAGGAACCGTTTAACGCTGCAATTGGAACCTACAATAGCTTCCAGCCCCCCATGGGAGGGGGGCAGCCACCTCAGCTGCCCACTTCTCCCCCTACATACGAGTCTGTAAGTGACTGAACCCTTCCCCTCCATCCATGCCCCCTTCATGTTCCCAAAGATGGACAGACGGACAGGGCAGGGAGCCACTCAGGGAAGAACTGTTTATTCAGCTTGCTTAAAGTTCTGGCTGTCCTCCACGCTTCAACAATATTTCTCAGAGAAGGGCCAGATTTAGTTTCATCTGTATGGATGTAGGTAGCATGAAGTTTGACCACTTTAACCTACTAACTGTGACCTAATCAATTTTTCTGAGGGGGACAGAGCTGAAGAGGTAACTGAGTTCCTTTGCAGAGAGCGCTTAGAGTAGTTAATGCCAGAAATTAGTTTATGTGTTGCACATTAACCCCTTTGGTGACTGCATACACAACTGTGTACATCACTATAGTTGTATGTTGTACTGTAATATTCATTTTCTGACCTACATGAAAAGATTATGTAGGCAGGAGATGAATTTTTTTTCCCACCAAAATTCCTGTATCATGACTGAAGGGGTTAAAGGTGATGGTTTGCTTTTTTGTTTGTTTTCACCTCTATTGTTGAAATCAGGTATTAATCAAAGTCCTATTAATACTAACACACATATATGAACTATATCTGATTGGAAAAAAATAATATGAAGATGACGTCATCCCTTGCACATTTCTTTGTTTCAGATTGACGACATAACTGACAGACCTTTTGTTCCTTCCCAGGCCACAGGTGAGTTCTGCTAATAATCAGCAGCAGTTAAAGGAAAAGACGGGGAAGGTTTTATAAGTTTTCTTATCATTAGTGAATCAGCTGAAAAGACTGAAACCGCCATTGCGCTAGTTGGCCTTGAATAGTCTTTAAACTCGGGGTGGGGGTGGGGGGTGGGGGGTGGCCTGATTGCAGTATATTTTAACAAGGACAAAAATGTAGGCTATTACTCAAGCTATCCTTTAAAGAGCTCACCTCTGTTGCACAGCCTGCCAAAAATTTTCCTGAATAATTGATATCTGTTACTCTCCAGGTCCTACTCCTGCACCTCGGATTTATGACAACAGCGCTCTCCCAGAACTGCCGTCTGTTCCCGACACACTCCCGACATCCTCCTTCGGGAGAAGCAACACCACCTCGGATGACATCGACTTTGACGATTTGACGCGGCGGTTTGAGGACCTGAAGAAGAAGACCTAAACGCTATAACCCAATATACATAAACACACAGGCCTGTGTCATCACCTGCACATCTCAGAACAGGAAATAGGAAATGTTCAAGGCTCTGAATCAGATTTGGATAGCTCTCCTCCCCCTTCCTTGGTGAAATAATTTAACATAAATATTAATCACACGTATTCAATTACCTCATTTATATAGCTATGACCAGCTGATGAGAGGTAGTGCTTTTAAGTGCCACATGTTTTCATTTCTTTCTATTTGGCACATTGGATAAAGTCTTACAATCATGTGGGTGTTTACCCCTTCTCACTCCTTGGTTCAAATCACACTGACTTTTAACTCCTCCAGTTTGTCTGTGTGATAATCAGTATAATTACATTTAGAGTTGAAGTGTTGCTTTTTCCGGAAGGTTTTGGGTCTGACTAATATGCCTTTATTCTCCTTTGCACACACTAATGTCGCTGTGAATCTTTTCCGCTGTGTCACTCAACCCCATCTCAAACCAGTCCAACAAGTCTGACAGGCCATGCCACTGTGGTGGCGAACAAGCTTTTACACATTGAAGTCACCATTTAGTTTCACAGGTGAGGCTGCCACAACTACCACGTGTACAGGGACAGAGAGAAGCCATATTTTCAGTGTGTTGCGCAGTTTTTTTCACTGTGGGATGGACATCTTTGAACACTCATCAAGCTTCTCAAATTTTAAGGTGTATTTATATCAGAAAAATTGTAAGTTTTCAAACCCGTTCTGTTTGAGGGGTGATGGGACACAGATGTAAAGTGACAGAAGTGTATGGAAATCTGTAATATAAAACATTTACAGTAATATAGACTTATTTACACAAATGATTTAACTGTACAGGAAGAGGAGTTTGGCAGCAGGGAGTTCAATATTTGACAAGCCTGTTTTATATACAGTATCTCTGAATAAAGTTTTCTTTTTGCCCTTTTGAATGTCAGTTTTGGAAAATGCCTGCACTTTTCTATGACTCAACAAACTAATTTACAATTAAAATCCTCGCAGACGAAAGCAGCCACACGGCAAACTGATTTGTTTAGATGTAAAGTTTGAGTTCAGAGGAAAACGTTTGTGCTGTCTTCTGTGATTTTGTGCATGGGTATTATACTGTATGTGCACCACTCCATTTGCCTTAGCTATCATCTCATCAGAGGCCTTGCCAGTCTGAACTAGGATTAAGCATCTGTTATCTACCAAGACTGGACACGTTATGTATTTTTCAGTTTTTATTTCATCTTATTTGCTTTAAAACCCACAAATTTTAATTTGCTTAATAAATAGGGAAAAAAAGTGCACTGGCAGTAGAGGTAGATGGGTTTAATTATTGTAATAGTGTAGTGAGAGGATTTTTGTTATTATTCCTGTACTCTAACCAGACCCGTCTTTGGTAAATGGATGGTGGCCTTGAATCCTATGTCTTAGTGGTCTCTGGATGCGCTTTGAAGAGCTTTCCCACCGGGTGATACAGTTAATTATTAGTTTTACAGGAGCCTGAGAAAGTGGGGAGATAACACTACTGAACTGTGATCTGCTTTTCTATGTTGGACTGTTCTGTTTGTTTTAAGATGCAAAATCGTGTCTTGTTGCAAAAAATAAGACCCCCCCACAATGTATACTACAATAACAATTTAATAAAAGACTATTTGGAACTGGAAGGCTGGTAAGGTCTGCACATCATTTCCCATCTGTTTTTCAGAACTGTAATGCTTAATGTTAACCACAAGAGGTCGCTGATAAGGGAAAGCGCTGGAAGAAACCATTTAGTCAGTGATGTAAGACAGATACTGTTTCAAGTTGAGGTGAAACTCTTGCCTTCTTCATGGATCCTTACACATTTGACAACCCAGTATTGCATTCATTTGTATTTGACCCATTTTCTGTTTGAGTCACCTGTGATCAATACTCAAGCGTGAGTCAAGAGCAGTTCAAGTAGGTCTTAAACTTGTTCCTGTTGAGTTTTATTGATCATTCTGCTTTTGACAATGAGGATCTACACATTGACTGGGACAAGAAGCCTAGAAGGCAGTCTGGTAGACATTTTAATAGCAGCTGTCTTTGTGGAGTCTCCTTTTCTCTTTCCTAGAGTGTCTAAAAGTAGAATAGGAAGCAGTTTGTGTTTTTGTCCTCGTCTCCTTACGCTCCCCTTCTTTCCTCATTCCCCTCCCTGAGCTTGGTTCTGCTGGAGGTTTCTGTTAAAAGGAAGTTTTTTCCTTCCCACTGTTGCCAAGTGTTTGCTAACAGGGGACAAATGTGCCATGTTTCTTTTTAATACAGCTTTCCCAACCTCTTTATGGTCACATGTGACCATCTTTTTACACTCGTGGATTCCTTTTTACTACTGCAGTGGCTATTTATTGTTACGTCAGCTGCCATTATGTCTGCTGATCATCTCAGGGATTCAGTAGGGATACATACACAGAGAAGTGCTCTTTTTCTCTTGACTTCAACTACCACTGAACTGTGACAAAGCGACTGAAGATTTTAACAGAGAACTGTTTATTGAAATTCACGCATATAATACTACAGTATGACATCAATCATTAAATCATTTAAACCATTTGTGATTAAGCAGAGAAGATCTAACACAGGATAGTCAGCTATCTCCAGAACTCTTTGTATTTCCAAACCAAAAGCACAAACTTGCATGTAGTGATGTCTGTTACATAAATGTTTCAATCTGAGGACAGAATGAAGCTCAGAGATGGAGGCATGAATGATTAAAAAGGCACAACACACTTTCAGTATGTATTACACTGACCGGAGTGAAATGAAAAAAAAAAAGGGATCAATTAACCATTAGATGCTCGCAGATGTGCAGCAACATTAACGCACCTTCTAACTCTTTCTCACAACTTCATTTACAGTCAGTGGATATGAGTCACTGAACACAGTTACATAAACCTTGTTACAATTACTGCAAAACAATTCTTTGCAGTTTCTGTATCCTTGAAATTTCTCTTTCATTACTCCTGGATCGTGTGTACATTGCTAGATAAAGGACTTATGATAATAGGTCTTAAAGTGTTTGTCTGCGTCTGAATCTGTAAATCTATTTTACACTCACATTAAATGAGTCTATGAACAGCTTTCCAAAAAAAGAAATCAGAGGGTTTATTTTCACATACATGGAGTATTTCACATACAAGAACAGTTATTTATTACCCATTACTCTGACTCACCACTTCAAAAAGCTTTTCTTCAGCACTGGAAACTCTGTACACATACAAAGAACTAGGTTGTATTATGCAACTCTACATTCAGAAAGTAAAACTTCCAGTAAGTGCAAAAGAGTGTCTAAGAAGCGAGGGGGTCATGTGTCGCAGCTGTGCCCGTCAGAGAAGACAGCTTATGCCACTAAATGCAGTATCCTCACAGTGAGTCCCTGCCACAGTACTCTCTGCACTTTTCCTGTTGCTCTGTTAAATGGAGAAGACACTGCAGTAAGTCTCACTTATCTCAAACTGTAGGAAGGGCACGTTGATACAGAGAGAGATGAGAGCAAGGTTACCGGAAACTGAAAGGATCACTCGTTTATAGTTGTCAACTAAATTTCTTGGTGTGATATGCATGATTACATCAGAGCTTTCTGCAGTCAACTGGAAATAAAGTGGCTACCTTGGGCTGCTTTATGAAATATGAATGAGATGTTTACAGTAAAACGTGTGTTGAATAAAATTTAGATGATATCTTAGGTTGATTCACAGGCTGTTCTTCTTTTACTGGATTTTTTTTTCTATTATTTAGGTTTCATTGTATCTATCCATCTATCTATAGACATAGATAAATAGATAAAGATATACATATGTAAAGAAAGTATATATACATATATATTTGGGATTAGATGGATCTGATAAGTAAAATTAAGCATCATCTTTGAACTAAATGTATATCATCATGTGGGAATAATGGTTTTATTTTACAGCATAACACAATAAAGCAGAATAAAGCACATGGTGCGCTAGCCTTCTCACATAATGCGCAAAAGCACTGTTTATAAAGAGCATAAATTAATAATTAAGAGCATAATATATATTTACAGCTTTGCACTAACCTGTTGCAGCAGATATGCATAATGTTTTTTTCTTACCTAACAGCACCTGCTCGACTTCTTCACTCTCCTCTACAGCTACAGGTTTCAGCAACAGGGCGAAGAACACGGCAATACCAATCACCTGCAATCCACACAAAAATAATGTTGCATGCATGCTTAAAGGGATATAAACACAGAAAAAAACTGTATCATTATAGAAAAAGCCAAGTATCTTAAAAATACATACATCATCCCATAGTGTGGCATGCAGGAAACGATACACTTTAGATTACCCACTGAATGAATTGACTTTCTAAAGAATTCTATTACCCACCTTGAGAGGCTGCAGAATAAAGATGCTTTGAAAAAGGGAGAGGCCCAGAGACATGACCCACTTGATGGACTTTTCTTTGCCGTACTGAAAACCGTACAACAGGGTGAAGAAAGTGGAAATGCCACTGATGGACAGCAACATAAACCAGCCCACAAACACAAACCACCAGGGCAGCCAGCAGCCCAGGATTGTTGTTGTCTTCTTCTTCTTCTTCTTGACAGGCGGTGGGCTGGGCCAGGAAGAGATGGAAAGAAACACACACAAGATGTTCCAGTTCAGTATAACAGAAATAGCTCTCTACAAATATTTCGGTTTTCCTGCCAGTTGAAGTGCTGACCAGTAGGCCACGTGGCTGCTGAAGACCATCTCAGCCTTGCGAACCAGCACGTTGGTGAAGTTGAGGACCTGCTGGTACTCATCTGGAGTCAGGAAGTATCTTCCATCCAGTTTCTCCAGGCACATCAGGAGATGACAGAGACCAGCTAGGAGGAACTTGCTGCAGAACACCCAGTGGTAGTCACTCTCACTCTCTCCTGTGAAAGGATGGATGTACAGACATGTGAAAGGATATGGATATACATACACACAGGTAATTACATTCCGTGCTGCATGCCAGTGCTTGAATGTACCTCTTTTTGAGAAGGAAGGTGTAACTTCGCTCACACTACTCAAGGCAACAAAAGTGCAGCCATTTGGACTGATCAGAGAGAGGAAGCTATTTGCCTGAAACTCAATTTGAATAAAAAGAAATACT
Organism: Andinoacara biseriatus; assembly: GCA_015108635.1. Classification (NCBI taxonomy): domain Eukaryota; kingdom Metazoa; phylum Chordata; class Actinopteri; order Cichliformes; family Cichlidae; genus Andinoacara; species Andinoacara biseriatus. The sequence continues at coordinate 20,285 of VUQJ01025189.1, forward strand.
GTAGGTTCTAGTACTGTGCTGTGTGAAAAGCTTTAAAAGACACATTTGATGGTGTAGATTTTTTTTTCTGTCAAAATAAAATGCACGCTTTAAATGCAAACAACGTGTTTCTCAGCACTGTGGTTTCTTTGAGATTGGTCTGCCTATCTAAAAATCATATGCTCATGCTGAACGTTTGTTTAAGACAGAATGCGCAGAGTTCAAGGTTGAAAAATTTAAGTTTGAGACTGTCTTTCAAAATTCATGAGCTCAGGAAATAACTGTGGATGGGATGTGATCAAGAGATGGAATAAGTGTTCAGAGATCTTATTGGTTCTCACTTGGCTTGTTTGTCTTGGTTTATCTTATTCATAAGCTCGCTGCATCGTATGTACTCTTCTATTATTGTACAATGCCCTCATGATAATATTTTATCTTTCTTTTTTCCCCCCTTTCTTTCATCAGCTCAAAAAGCATCAAAAAAGAGTTCAGTGTTTGTTTTTGTTTTGTCAAAATATATGAAATGAAATAAAACTACCTTGCATGAACTGGATTAATCCATTCATGCTCTCCAAGGCAGGGATGAGGTCAGCAGTGGACTCCAGCCTGTGCATCACTGACATCTTGTTTCTTGGACTCATGCTCACCAAAGAGATGATCACCTCTGTATCCTGTTGTAAAGAACATCAAATACCAGATTACGCATGTACGGTGCACTGGTTCGTTACGTAGAAACTACAACATGGACTAAATTCAAACAGTGTTTTCCATTCTTTCAGCTTTTATGATAAGAATAATTAATCTGATAAACATACATATTACATGACATAAAACGCACCCTCAGAATAGTCGGTATGTTAACTACTGGGGGTCTCAGATTCTCCTCTGCGTCATCTTTTTTAGATTTTAAAACCACACGAGGTCGGATGCTTCGAAAGATAGTGATGATGAGGATGTTGATTGGGAACATGAGGAGACCACTCTGCACCCCCACCATGAACTCCTGCCAGGTGATCGCTATTGAACCTAGACAGACAGAAAACAGGGCACAGCGCTGATCGTGTAAAGCAACTAAAAATAATCAGTAACATCCGGCATAAAGGCCACATTCAGTCATTTACACATACATTCATTCATCTCTTTCACTGCTATATGAAGTCTCTGGGTTTCACCGCGGTGGACATTACACTTTACCGCCCAGGAATAAAGCACAAGAGCCTGATGAAGACTGTGGACAGAGATTTGGTCTTTGCTGCTTAATATTTAACAATAAATGTTGTCGAAATTAATCATATGATAAGATAACATAAACCTTTGTGACATTTGAGAGATTTTTTTTAGTCAGTTGCAATCTGTGAAGTGACTGAAGTGAAAGTGGGTTCATGTCCTAGATAATCCTTGTGATCAGAAATAATCCCTATCTAAAGCTTTTTCAGATATTATCTGCCAAAAATAAATAAATAAATAAATAAATAAAAAATGCTAATATCAACACAAAGAAAAGGTTTCCCACTTGAATGAAACTTTGCTGCTCAGGCCATGGAGCTAAGAAACAGCTGAAATAACCCAATAATCTAACAATAATCTAAGATTTTGTAATCACCCAGTGAAAAGAGAACCGGTGAGCTTTCATCCTTAGGAATGTTCCAGAAGGCGATATTGATGGCCATGGTGCAGAGCAGAAGGCACATGCAGCACGAAACCCTCTGGGCCCGTGTGAACGGGCTTCGTGAGGGAGGATCCACTATGGACACCCAGATGTGTTCGTCTCTGAATCCAGTCGATGTTCTGGTCTGGAAAATGTTCCTGGGAGAGGACAGAGAAACACACAGTGACAAAAATAATAATTTATGATATTAATGAGAGATGCAAATTTAATTTCAGCAGATTAAAGTGGCCCTAACTCTGACCTGAAGCTGGCAATCTCATTGGTTTTTGCCGCACCAAAGGTTCTCTTGGTCATGCCGTCTCCGCGGTCAGCACTCAGCCAGCAGTCACAAAAGAAGTGCCACAAATGTCGTGTTTGGAGGTCTTGTATGGTCACCTTGTTTATGTACCTTTTAAAAAGAAAATACCACAATTAAAGATAACACATTTAATATTCATCTGAGGGTTAGGGTTAGGGTTAGTGAAATCTCAAAAATAAAAATAACTTTGCAAACTAGAGGCACCAAAATAGAAAAAATATATAAATGTCGTCCCATATTGTGTGTTATTAATTTAACTCACCGAATCTTGGGAAAGAAACAGAGACGTCATATGATCATATCATTGCCTATATACTCATAGTAGTGACACCATAAATCATAACCCGCTTTATCGTCTATTTTACTTTTAACAGAATCACAATTTACAGACTTGAAACAAATGATGAAAAATGAGGTCATTTCCTCATAGAGTTCTATACAATCAAGCAGAGAGGTCGCCCTCTGCTGGTCATTGGAAAAAAATGCATGTGTAAGGTACTTGATTATCAGCTTCACTTTTCAGATCCACAGACTACATCAGGGATCCTCAACTCCAGGCCTCGAGGTCCGGTGTCCTGCAGCTTTTAGATTTGTCTCTGCTTAAGCACACCTGAGTCAAATGTAGAAGTAATTAGCAGGACTCTGGAGAACTTGACTGCATACTGAGGAGGCAATTCAGCCATTTGATTCAGGTGTGTTGGATCAGGGACACATCTAAAACCTGCAGGACACCGAAGTTCTCTGGACTAGATCCATCTTTGATATACAATCAATGTAATCAGTAGTTTGCAGACAGGCAGCAAATACAACCTGTACGCAACTCTAACAATCCTCTTTGCAGGGTTGTTAATCAATAATACAGAATCAATTCAAGCATAAATAACACACAACTATGTAAGACTACCTTTCTGCTACAAAACTAAACAAAAGTGTGTCTTTAAATAGCTGCCACTGAGCGCTTTGGGAAAGTAGTTTTTCTGTACATATGAGAGAAAACATTCTCATTTTTTATTGAAGGACGTTGACGTCTTTACCACGATGGATGACCTCCAGAGCTGTCGTGCTGCAACCTGATGGTATGCACTTCACCCAGTGGGAAAGGTGAGGCCAACAGGAACATATCGACAGATCCCCTGTCAAACACGGGCTTGTCAGGGTCTGTGAGGGTGTGTATGCTACTCTCTGCCTCTGAGCCAATCAGCTTCACTGTGACCTGCAGGAGAGCACAGTGCACCGATGAAGTGACCCACATGGTATATACTTAAAGGACTGCGCTATTTTTGGCCCTGCACAACAAACTGTGAAGACTTGACATAACAGCTGAACACATTTTTAGTAATTTCATCCTGGCCTTTTGGAGCTGGTTTCAGTTCATTTAAGTACCTTTAAAATCCCTTGAAAACTGTTTTTGATATGGAAATGTTTTTTTTTTTTTTGGTTTAATCTTCTTGTAGTCGCCATATAACTGGATGATGATGCAGATCATGTGGAAAGCATTAATTATTAAGAATATTCTTTAACATTTAGAGACTCTGCTTTGTCGGCCATCCTGTATTCCAGGGTCAATGGGAAGATGTGGGTTGATTGTAAATCTTGTTCATTAAAGACAGGTATACAGTCATTCCTCTTGTCCAGAGTGGCTGTGGTTCATAGTCTTCTTAATCTAGATAGAAGACTATGAACCTATCTTTAGGGCGGCTCCCATATTTACATAATGCATTTCCTGGTAGCCTTGTTTGCTTCTTGTTTGCCTAGATGGGACTTTTCATGAGTTTTTTTTTTTTACAACTATACTGGCTTGTTTTAAATGAAATTGTTCCTACTATAAAGTGAAGTGAATCCACGGGCTGTCTGAAAGGTAGGAAAATGTTATTATTCTGCAAAACACAAAACCTGCCACTGAGTTAAAACATGTTAGAACATCAGCATGTTTTCTTAAGCCAAAATGTATTCTCAGTCAGAAATTTTAAAGAAATAAAATCTATTTAATATTTATTATGTAAGAAAGACTCTTACATTGGCACTGGTCCCAGCATTTCTGCGACGCCCAGTTTGGATACCGATTAGGTAGTTGTACTGAGCTCCTGGGTGATTGTCCTCCAGAAATGTCATCTTTCTCTGATAGGTCAAAAACATAATACATCGTGGTGTCAGTTAATAAGAAAAAACACACCTAGAAAGACTGGCTTTATGAAAACTGGCTGAAGAGAGGCTGACCTTTGAGCTTGCCCTCCGATCGGCGTAACAGGCCCACAGCAGAGTGATCAGGTAGAGTCCGAAAAAAGCGCAGAGCAGGGACAGGACCACATAGTTCTGATTCACAGTGGCGAACAGCTCCGCTGTTTTAGATATGTCGACAAAGTTTGGCATCACAAAGAAGGAGCTCCCAAAGAGCGTGAGATGATTACAGAGACACTGTGTTAGATATGGAGTGCTTTCCTTTCCCACCTGAGGAAAAACACAACACCATTGGCTGGTGTTCAACTATGCTGCTACAAGAAAATTGCAGTACATGTGGAGCCAAATGCTCAGATTTTACCCAGGTAAAAACATACCATACAACCTTCAGTGCTCCATGCCTCGCTGTTTTCGTCCCAGAATAGGCACTTGCTCATAAAAGTAGAGATCTTCAGTTTCAGATCTTGCTGCCATTCAGAAAAGAGTCTTGTATCAATATAACAAACCCCAGGAGCCTGGTGTAGCATCTCTGGTGTTATCATCCAGCGAAAGCCCACTGAAGCAAAAATAAATAAATAAAAGAATAAAAAAGCTTAAATACTTGACTATATAAGCCAGTTTTGCTATGATAAGTACACAGCAATAATTCCATAGTGGGGCCTTCCCAATCAACCGCTGGGTCATATTATTGACCTAATTTATCAGCCTGTGCTGATGGTTACCTGTGTAGTTCAGTACGGTTCTTTTCCTGTAGTATGTGGCATTAGGAGGTGACCCACAGGACAAGAGAAGAACCAGTGACACGTTCACACTTGGCTCTACGCTGAAAAAAATGGTTATATTTGGGTCCGACACGTTCAATGTTGTCACTGATTTAGAATTTTTTTCCAACACCACAGTAGTGTTGGTCATTTCTGGAGCATTTGGACGTGGCAAAAAAATCTGTTGAAAGGAGAAAAAGAATGAGTTACATAAAGAGCGACATCTCGTACCAGCCAGTGTGCTGAAAACCAGGCTTTAAAATTAAATACTCAGATGGCTTTTTTGTTTTAAAGCAAGCCTTCCGGTATTAACCGCTACACCTTAGATTTTATTTTAATTAGTTATTATATTATAATAGAAATTATGAAATTATAGCCCTGACTCATATTATTTTTATAATGTTTAATAATGTTTAAACAGTTAATTATTAATCATGTTAATGATAGTTGTACCACCCAATACTTGTGTATTTTCATTGTAAATCATTTGCCAAAATGGAGGCAAACCACACAATAAACAACATTTTACGATGAAGTGTTATTTTTTTGTTTGTTTGTTTTCAGCTATAATGTCACTTTTGTTACTGCTGTTGGACACGATGACTGTGTAGAGAAATTTGATACTGACAAATGTTCAATTCAGTTCAATTTTATTTATATAACACCAAATCACAAGAAACAGTCGCCCCAGGGTGCTTTATATTGTAAGGTAAAGACCCTACGATGATTAGATGTATTGCCAGAATGGAGTTCAGGAAGACCGCTGCTTGTAGCAGCTCTGGATGAACAGGATACAGTTATATTTGTACATGTAACCTACATTCAGGGTAGTTTGTCCCAGTTAGCAGAAATTATTATTTGGAGTACACTGTACTGTAGAAATTATATGACAAAAAATTATTACGTTTGGACTTATATTATCATTTTAGACTTTTTTTTTGCTTTTTTGCTTCAGTTTATTTGCAGGCACTTCACCGTTTTTGTTGTTACACTTTACGTATGTATTTACTTTTGCTGATCTGCTCTGTGTTTCTCAAAACTACCACGACGGTGAGGCACTGCAGTGTCAAAGTGTCCACTGTGTTGGCCTCATATAGGAAACAGGAAGTTGGCTGTACCTCTACCATCTGTGTCAGGTTTCCCACGTTAATGTTGACATTCCCATCATTAAATGAAAGGCTGCACACAGTTCCCGTTATGTTGTCATTGGATGGATGGGGGTTTTGGGAGAAGGTAATCAGCTGAAAATGACAAAAAGCTCAGTTAAACAGGCAGTAGATGTCAGCAAAGAGGAAACCACACATGGAGATAACTCACACACACAGACCTGAGTGATGATGGTGCTGTACTTTGAAAGCAGTGGTGCAAGCACTGAATTTGAGGGGAGCCTAACGAACTCGCCATCTTTTTCTGAACCCAGCACTGCATTGCCAAGTTCAGAAGGTTTTTGTCTGATGGGAGGGGAATAAACTTTATATGTGACAGTTCAGCTTTTAAAGAAAAGGTAAGTGACATTTTAAAACAAAAAATACCAACATGTTCCCATAAATGGTGCCCAGTGGGTGCTTCATTACAAAGTTCTGTGGACTTTTGTCAGCCAGCAGCAGAGTAATTTTCTGGTAAACCTGAAAGACGTCCTCAAACACAGACTGCAGAAGAAAAAAAAGCAGCACCAGCCAAGTGTGAG
>VUQJ01025192.1:7334-18578 GCA_015108635.1 Andinoacara biseriatus
AATAAAGTGTCCCCCCCCCCCCCCCCCCCCTCATAATGACGCAGAGAATTGCATTAATAATAACAACTGTATGATAAATGAAAGACAAACTCACAAGTGAATCGACTGGAATCATTTCTCCAAACATCAGAAGCGTTTTCTCAAAGGGTCTAAATAAAAATGAGTCTTTATTGATCCCTGAGGAGAAATCAGACCTCTGCAGCCACACATATAATGGGATATAGAAAAGAACTGCTGCATGGATATTTATCTTTTTATTTTTTAATGTGATTGGTTCAGTTTGTTTTCCTGTTTGTTATATTTTATCCTTTTAACATTGCATGAAAATTAGGACAGACGAGGGGTTCAGGTCAGCTTAAAAGTAACTTTGAATCTAATACAGGGCCCAATGTGGACTCGGGAATTTTTGGAAAGGTTCTGTGGCATTTAGAGGAAATATTCAGCCTTAGTGTTGGTACATATGCAGTCTGAGTCTGTTTGAATATGTTTTTTATTAATTTTTAATAACTCAGCCAGGGTCCTTACACGTACGTGGAAATATAAACATATTACCTCAGTACTGAAGTCACTTCATTACCTTTAAATTACCCTTAAAATAATTTTGTTAGTTCATAAAGCACTCAATGGTTCGGTTCCCCAGTACATCTCTGACTTGCTACGTCTCTATAACCTGATCAGAGCTCTCAGGTCATCAGGCGCAGAGCTGCTAACTGTTCCCAGAATTAGATCTACGCGTGCTGAGGGTGCTTTCAGCTACTGTGGTCCTGCTGCCCCGAGATCAATTAGACCTGCGTCTTCATTCAAAAACAGACTCAAACACATTTACATCTATTGCATTAGTTTAAAATTAAAAACTGCTTTTACATCTGTGTTGTATTGTAAACTCTAAGATTACATTAAAAAGGTCTCCCAAAACTTTCATTTTGCTTCTGTATTCAGCTCCTCTTCCTGTTCTTTTATTCTTGACATATTACTTACTTGATCAATCTGCAAATTATTTTTTGATTAATCAATAAAACATTTCACCTATAAAATGTCAAAATAGTATTTAAAAAAATGCCGGCAGTACCCATTTTCATTAGCAATGGATGTCGTCATATATCTTGTTTTATCCAAACAATAGTACAAATATTCCTCTCAAAGTAACAAAACATCAATTATTTTTGATTTGAGGGGCTGAATCAGCTCCAAGAAAAAACTCAAATGATTATTTAATCATGATTAAGGAATCACTTTAGTTTAATCATCTATTAAGGGAAAATGGTCAGAGCCTGGCTCAGCTAACTGTTGTTTGTGAGTCAGAGTTAATCTTATAAAATATCTTAAATACTGGTTTGGTTTTCTGTGGCAAGAGTAGTTTTATTTTGATTCAGTTTCACAGTATTATGAGCGATGGCACTGAGTAATTGGCCCATCTTGTGACGATACAGTCTGAATTTTAAATGATACATTTCTCTCAAAAAAAAAAAAAGATAAGAAGTTGTGTTTTCAGCGTTGCTGGAAGGTACTCAGTCTTGCTCACATTCACAAAAGCAAAACCAGCTCCCAGGCAGTGGCACTGCTTCCAACGGGAGCCTTGCACATAATTACTCATTTTCAGTCGGGTCTATACCTGCGGCAACTTCAAACTTCAAAATCAGCAGAACTTGAACTGAAAGCAGCCTCAGTTTCTCCTGCAGTTCCTGCTTGAGCTGAACCACCGCAAGGAGACAAATAGCTACACTTCCTTAAAGTCTCAGATCTTTGGATTTTATTTTATCTTGGAGGATGCAGACAAAACTTCTAAATTAGTTTGTTTAAATTGCATATCTGGGGACACACAGAAACAGCCTGTGCGGTTTGGTCAAAGTGACAAAAGTTGGAGTTCATCTCTGCTGCAGCTTAAAGGAGCAGTGCAAACGTCTGTGAGCCGTGTTCATGCTGGGCTAACCTGACTTACTAACTGGACTTTTTAAAACCCCATTTTCTTTATTTACATTCATTTTTTGTTGAAATGCACTTCTCAAGCATTTAAAACAATAATGCAAATGTTTATTTGTTGGTGTAGTGGTTTTGTACATGTGCGTAAATAATGTCACATGGTAGCAACCATTAAAGTGGCAGACTGACTTCTTTAAGCAACTCAGCACGATTTTTTTTAAGTTAAGAGGCAGTTCACAAAAAATAAACCCCCAATTTTAGCTTGCTCATTATAATTTTATTAATTACTGCAATTTGCGCAGCTTATCTTAAATTGCACCCTAAAGGCTGTATGCAGAATGACTCACAGGACACACTGGGGTTTTTGATTAAGTTTATCTGCCATGTGCAAGACGATCTATCCGTAATGATATCCGACGGTGGGGAAAAAATCTGTCAGACATCTATCTTCGCAGGCACTCGCAGCGGTTCTGGAAGTTTTGGTGTTAAAGGAGCTGCGGGGACTTTCTCCGCCGCTCGGTGCTGCTGCGCGGGCTGACTGACTGACGCCCCTCCTGCATGCACGCCCGCCGCCTGCCTGCCTGCCCGGGTCGGGTAAAAGGCGCATGTGTGTTCTTGCTGTGATGTGAGTTGAGCCGCATCCAGACGCCGCCGCTGGCTGATGCCCCCCCTACTACCCCTCGTCGTCCTCCCTCCCTCCCTCCTCATCTTGGTGGTGTTGTGCGCAAAATCTCCAGCGCCGGACGGACGGACGCAGTTTGACGGCACAAACGAGCGGCACTGCGGGGGGAATATCTAAGAAAAAGCCACCCAAAGCAGACATGGATATTTAACCGGCATTTGATTTCTTTCTTTTTTTTAATCTCTTTGTTTTTATTTTTAATTTTACCTTGTGATGTTGGCTTTGCACCGGGGGTGTTAATTAAACCTGCTCGATGTCTTTAATCAGTTTGTAACCTGAACAAAATGAGGATTTCTTCTCGAGATTTGATTCTGTTGATGTTCTCTGGCTTTTGGGGACTGACAATGGGTGCTTTCCCGAGCAGCGTTCAGATCGGTAAGTGTGAGCGTTTTATGGTAGCTCCAACCACAAAATAAATCCAGTGAATGAATCCTGTGGACGTCCTGCCTGCTGCTTCTGACCTGCCATTTAACACCCCGGCACTACTCAAAGTGGGGATTGCGGATTTTTCCCCACAGTCTTTTTAAAAATTTCTTTAAAACATAACATGAAGACAGGGTTCTGCGCTCTGTTGGAGCCGTGCATGCTTAACACACGCGCGCACACCTAATGCGTTTTGCATTTGCGTGTACCCCGGTGCACTCCGCCACTGCAGCAGATCAAAACAGCAAAGTCTGTGCGTGTGTTCCCCATGCAGGCTGCCTGTGCATTGACCGCTGTTAACACTCTCGCAGACCCCGCTCTTATAATAAACCGCTGCCATGCTCCCAAATGCCTTGCAGCTGCACCACTTCCCCCAATTTGTCATCAGTTTCACACTCTTTTTCAACATCTCTGTGTTTTAATTTAACCGGGTTTCTCATGGGAGGGAATAAAGCTGACGGATTCATGGTTTTCATTACACCAGCAGGCGGATTTACTGGGTAGATTTAAAGTCAGGGAGCTGAAGAAAGGGCCCAACCGTGACCTCCATTTGTTAATCATTCGTTAATCATCACCATCCCCAAACAAGCAATCATCAGAAAAGTGTTTGCGCGTTTTCCTGCAAAAGAACTCAGCTGTCCACGTTTACATTTCAACTGTTTCAAGTGTCAAACCTTAATTCTGAAGTCTAATATTTGCTTACACTGACATTTTTTTTGTGGGTTTACCCTCAGCTGCACCCCTGCTTGTGACAACAGTTGAGGCACATCAGATCCAAGTCAGGCTGATGAAAAATGACAAGCTGTTCAAATGATTCTCCTTGTCCTTTTATATCAACGTGATACTCCGATCCCCCGGCCACCCAGAGAGGGCAGAGGTCAGGGTCTGTTACAGAGCAGCACCCCTGGAATTGAGGGCGCTTGAGCTGCATTGGTGGGGGTTTAAACCTGCGTCTGTGAAATTGTCGTGCCATCGTGTAAATGATTTGATTTGCTGCTGACGTAAGCAAAACTGGTGTGGGGGAATTTCACTCATAATTTCCCAGCTATTGTAAACGGTCTCCAGATATTTATTTAAAATATAACTTTTTCTCTTTATCGCTTGACAAACATCATCGCTGCCAGAAAACTGTTGATGTAATCCCCGTGTCATCATATTTCCCATCTCAGGCTAGTTGTCCTCTGGGAGTGTTAAAATCCACACCCGCCAGTCTGCATTTAGCATTTCTGAGCTGCATCAGCCTTCAGAGAGGGCAAACATCTCCCCGATCAACACATGTCAGTTTCAAATAATTGTCACTGAAATCAACACTTATTAGCAGCAGGAAATTTGCTTTGTACACGCGCATGCAACTCAGAAACAAGTGGAGAAATAGAGTCCCGGCCAGCATGCTCCACAGCTGCCAAAAGATGAAGTAATGCATTCAGAGACATCTTCAGAATTATAAATCCTGTTTCTCATTAATTTTCTGACCTGTCTTATTTTTGAAGGGCTGCATGCAGACAAATATGTCCTGCTGCCATACACCACATGGCAGCAAAATTTACTGCTATAGCCATCTTTATGATTATTAATGTTCTGGGTTTGAACCTGGCTGGTGTACTTCTGTGTAAAGTTTGTATTTTCTCCCTGTTGCTGAGCAGGTTTCCTCCCACAGTCCAACAACATACATGTTAGGTTAACTGGTGATTCTAAATTGGCTGTAGGTGTGAATGGTTGTCGGTCTCCCTCTCTGCATTAGCCCTGTGATGGACTGCCATCTTTTCCAGAGTGTTCCCAGCCTCTTGCCCCGTGGCAGCCGGGATAGATGGTTAATAAAATGGATGCATGGATGGATGACAAAGGCCAGATTCTGTGTGTTCACAAAGCACGCAGATTTAAATCCATCAAAAAAGCAAGCGATGATTTTGAGAAATAATATTTCATCCAAAAATAGAAGTTACCGTCTCACATTAAGGTTCCATCTGCACCTGCTACTGGAATATTTAATCTGTATCTGGAAGGCTTCTGGATAAGGAATAGCGTGCATTAATGTCAGTGTGAATGCACACAGAACATGTTGTAACCAGGTCAGCCAAAGAGTATCCCTTTAAAAGCCCAACCAGTGACATGGGCTACTCACTAGCTGTGGCTAAAAGTCACACATACATCACACTGATGGTAGTTTGAGTGTATTAACTAAGCTACATAGAAATATAAATCAGGATCTGGCCAACCAACAGGTCTCAGCCAAGTCTAAATACAAATTCTAAAGGGTGAATAATCTTGTAACAATAAAGTCCACTCAGAATCTTGAAAGCTCACTTAAATCTGAATATTTTAGGTAATAGTGATGAGAGTTGGGTTTCCAGGCTATTGCTCCTGCTATTGATTATTCACAGTAAGGAATGTAAGCCTGATTAGCAAGACTGGAAGAGGAGATGGCAGGAGCTGTTTCCACTTTGAGAGTATTCAACATAGAAATTTAGAAAAAAAAGATCATGTGGAATACTTTTACATTCAGGTGTTGTAGCTTGGATTAAATTCAAAGACGTGATGAGAAGTCATGCAGGTGGTAATGGGGTCACAAACAAGCAGGCACGTTAGGGCCACCAGGGTCTTGTTTTCGGCAAACCATATGTCAGGAAACTTCAAAGTCTGAAGCCCCTAAAGTGTTTGGTTTTCTACTGAATCTCATTTTGTGTTTGCATCTAGATGAAGGGAATTTCAGAAGTCTAAATAAACTAGATTTAGGTCAATGCTTAATTTTATTCTTTTCTATTCAGCAGCGACTGAAAAAGGGATAAATTTCAAATCAGGAATAAATATAAAACCTTTCAGAATGGAAATCAGATTAAAATCAAAAGGAAGTCTAGATGACTAGTCTCCACAGGGCGGTAAAATATTCTGAAGTTTACCTTTTAAAGAGGTCAGCCATAAAAAGAACACACTGGCATTTTGCTCTAAATGACATTTACACGGTCTCATCCCAAGAAATATAGCCCTAAGTCAGATTTTGAAATGTGAAACAAACTGCTTCTAACCTAAAAACACTACTGACATTTGCACAGCCGTGAATGGCTTAGTGGAGATCTTTGTATATGAAAGAGGCTGTAATACAAGAGGACAAGAAACAAAAATCTTATCTCTGATGCCAAACCGATTTATGACACTGGAGCTAGTCTTGCATAGAAAACTGAATGAAAATCTGGGTTGATACAGAAGGATGTTTGGTGAATATTATCGCCTTCTCTGCTTGCATTAATATTTGACAAAGAAGATCTTGCATGTTAAACAGGCCGCATCCTTGCTACAGAGCCTAGTGATACCTCAGGAGCAGCTAGATTTTACCATTAAGACTGACTTGTTTTTTTCAGCCATAGCAGGAAGGTGTGATTTACCACACAGATACTGCTTTTATTACTGTACATTTTATACATTGTGCAATAATTTGTGGGAACCTCTGTTATAATAGTGATTTCTCTTTGACACACAAGTCTGTGAAGAGCTAACAAAATTTTGTTTAAAGCAGTGAAGTTTGTTATATAAAAAAGGAAAAGAAAAAAACAAACAAACAGTATTAGCTATTTGCTCAAAATAATGCTTCATGTCACCTGTTTTAAACCCTAAAGAAGCGAATATAGGTCTGGGGATTGTAGGTTCAGTCAGTCAGCCACTTTGGTCCAAACTGTTATTTCCTGAAATATCTCAGCACCCATGTCCACGGTTCTAGCCGGAAAAATTTCAAACCAAACGTACCGGACAACCGCTTGTTAATACTAATGGCCGCATCGCTAGCTAACTGTCACGATACCGTTCCAGTAGCTAACTGCTGAAAGTCTCAACCCAGGCAATCAACCACTGGCTAGAACCCTGTACGTGCCGCGAACATGAGTGATGCCCGTAAAATAAGCAGCATTTGGCTGCCCCAAAACTGCAACTATAAACTTTTGAACCGCAACACAAAGCAAAAAAAAATCTGTGTTTTTCCTGTGTTCCATTAAAAAATTATTTAAAATGTTAAACAAAAGAATGTTTTTTTTAACAGGACAAATGCACAAAATATAAAGTTTATCATAAAAAGACAAAAAGGACTTTTCAGCACACCAACCATTAATTTTTGCTTATTTAGGCTAAAATATGAGGCTGCAAATGATAAAAAGTAAAGAGCCATTTGGGAGCCGAGCCTAAAGAGCCGGCTCTCTGAAAAGAGCCTAACTTCCCATCACTATGTGACAGATTGGCAAAGCCTTGGTTACACGTTTGTGATCCACTGTTGCCATCTCCTCAGTAAGGAAAGTAGCTATTGGCTGTCCTAAGTCACTACATGCCACCTAATTTGCATAATTGGTCATTTGGCCTTACGGGAGATGAATAACTTTATGAAATAACTCCATGACTTTAATGCTTTGCCTAGACCGACATTACATAAATCAGATTTGTCCCATATTGTTTATAGTCAAATTTAACAAAAACACTGTTATGTGGTGTACGATTGCGAGTTTAACATTTAACCCTCCACCTTTATCTGGGCCACTTTTGTCAGTGTTTGTGTAAGAAAATTTGTTGTCGGCTGTCTCAAAAGTCACTAAGGGAGGGTTTGGGTCCCCTCAGTTTTGAAGCGAGGTCCGGGCAATGCCAAAGCGTACGAAGGGACGCAGTACAAAGACTGAATGGACACAAAACGCGGCAACAGTGGGTGATTTTAGGTTTCTGGTCTATCTCCAAGACTCTCCAAAAATCACTGATGTCACTAGGAAAAGTCACTAAATTTGTTGCTAGTTGCTTTTTTTAGGGGGTCCTTAGAGTGTCTGTAAAGTCGCTAAATCTAGTGACAAAGTCGCTAAGTTGTCAACACTGTTGTGATGTGCAGAGGATGAATCTGTCTTTTCTTTTACTGCCACTGCAAGTTTGGCATTTCGTTTCCATGTATCTCTGTACCTCAAAGCCTTTTTCAGCATCATCATCTGTTGTAACGAGCATCAGGAAAAAAACTATTGTATGGGGTGTTTCTAAAGGCACTGAGCCCCTGAGGAACCTGCAGGTAGCCCTCAGCACAGCAAGGCACAGCAGGGGAAGTTTAATTTAACTGTAATCTAAAGATTGAGAGCTCTCCCCACAGAAGTTGTATGCTTTCTCTGAAATCTTTTAGACTACAGTGTAGATGGGGCTGAGAAAAGCTGCACCCACATGGGCAATAAACCCGGGTACCGACTTGTGTTAAATATGTTGCTTTCCATGTTTCTGTGCGACTGTCGACAATAACAAATCTGTCTAAAAAAGGTTTAAATTTGACAGTGAGATGCAAAGAACATGCTCTTCACTGAGCTCTTTTTCTCTCCTGCCTCTCTTCAGGCGGTCTGTTCATCAGAAACACTGATCAAGAGTACACCGCCTTTCGTTTGGCAATCTTCCTGCACAACACCAGCCCGAACGCCTCGGAAGCCCCGTTCAACCTGGTGCCTCATGTGGACAACATCGAGACGGCCAACAGCTTCGCCGTCACAAATGCCTGTAAGTCCGTCACATGGTTTCATGCTGTGTTTGTGCATTTTGGGGGGTTTCCTCTGCAAAAAGGCAAAGTGTGGAACTACATTTAAGAGGCCACTAAGTGAGCACACCATTCGTCTGTTGGGTGTATTGTCAGGATTATTTAATAATGTTTTTTTTTTCAACCAGTGTCTTCCTGGAAGACACATCCTGGAACTGTAGCCACCAAGTTAAAGTAGTGCTGTAGGTCAGCAGTGTATTTAGAAGTACTGCTTTTCATTGCTGTGACTTGTTTAGATGGGTAGAAATACATGTCTTTGGATAATAACATGGGTTCTAAATAAATGCAGAGAGAACAGAAGCGAATGGTGAAATAGATTCAGAGACACAGTTTGCAGACCGATTTCAGAGTTCAAATTTGCGTTGTAGATAGCACAGTTGGATGCACACAGGTTTCCTGTGTAGTGAGGGGTAATTACTGATATTTCACATGGGTTTACCTTTTGTTTTTATATGGCGAGCACAGTGTTATCTTAATAGACAGACAGTGAATTCATCCTTTTAAAGATGTATAACTAAAGAGATCAGCAACTGTTTGCTTGATAAACCCTCTGTTTGTTCTGGTAGAGGTAGCAGTAAATAGTAATGAGGTTAAATTATAGCAATACAATAGGTGTCATCCCCAAAATGACACATATTTGGGTTGTGTGTGTCCCTCCAAACAGCTCAGTGAATGCGTGTGAGGATGTGGCAGCACAGCTGTCTGTGAGTGTCTGCTGGTTCGCATCTGATCTGAGCAAAGCCACACATGCCAAAGGGGACAGAAGCTGTGCACACAAACAACAATCACGCACACACTGCCATGGTTAGGTCTCCTAACAGTAGTAGGCAGTGATTTTTAGTGATGATCCCTGGGGAAACATCTTCTTTCTTTCCCTTTTTCTCACTTTCTCCTCAGCCCGAGTGTGTGTGTGTGTGTGTGTGTGTGTGCAGAGACGTGGGGGTTCCCGCA
The DNA here is from genome assembly GCA_015108635.1 of Andinoacara biseriatus. Lineage (NCBI taxonomy): Eukaryota > Metazoa > Chordata > Actinopteri > Cichliformes > Cichlidae > Andinoacara > Andinoacara biseriatus. The sequence continues at coordinate 16,841 of VUQJ01025192.1, forward strand.
AAGACCATAAAACACCTCAGCCTGACGTCTTCGCTATCTGTGGTGTGATCTGGTGTTAAAAAAATCAATGACTAAATTCAGCAGACAATGAAGTGCTTTTATGTTTGTTTTGGTAATGGAGGGGGTGAATTGTGTGCGTCTGCATGTGAGTGCGATGACCAGAGAGAGCTCAGAAATGCTGTGAGAGAGTTAAAACAGCCCGAGGTATTTTGTCTTACATTTTAATTTTGCATGATAATTTCAAGCTCGTATCTACTTTAAGCTTTTAAATTCCACGGTTTTTCATTTTCACATTTCACATGTGAACTAGCATCTTCAAATGATTCCTAATTAGCTAAGAGTGGTCCCTGTTTTTGTCTGTTCTCACTACATATCACTACAGAGAAGATACCTTTCAGAGGCGCAGATTTCTGACATGATTATGGATGTTTATTTGCAGTGGAATGAAACAACATCATGGCCAAAGACTGGACTGTTTGAAATGGTGATGCAAAGGGTAGCTGTGGCTGACAGATGACGTCAGGCAGGAGTCTCTGCGGACTATGATCTTCACAGATGACATTGTGATCTATAGAGAGAGTAAGGAATGAAAGTCAGTTGAAACAAGACAGAATGAAAATGGGGACAGGTGTAACGGTCAAGATGCAGGGAGCAGAAATAATGAAGGTGGATGAGATTAAATACCTGGGATAAACCCTCCAAAGCAACGGAAAGTGCACAAGAGAGGTGAAGAAGAGAGTGCAGGCAGGGTGGAGTGGGTGGAGATGTGTGTCAGGGGTGATTTGTGGCAAAAGGATAGCAGCAAGAGTGAAAAGGGAAGGTTTACAAGATGGCAGTGAGACCTGCTATTATGTGTGGTTTAGAGAAGGTAGCACTGAAGAAAAAAAAAAAGAAGACAGAGCTGGTGGTGGCAAGATTTTCATAGTGTGACCATGATGGACAAGATTAGAAATGAGTACATCAGAGGAACAGCTCAGGTTGAGCAGTTTGGAGACAAAGTTAGAGAGGCAAGGCTGAGATGGTTTGAGGGATTGTAGATATAATGAGCAACAATATAGCAATATAATGAGCTGCCAGGCAGGAGGAAAAGCACAGGGAAGAATCATGGACACAGTGAAGGAAGTCATGCAGAGGGAGTGAAAAGTAGAAAAGAATATATATATATATATATATTGTGCAATCTTGTGCAAAGTTTCCTGTAGTGTTGCTTTAATTGTTGATGTTTACACCCTGGGCTCTGACATCAGCCTAGTGATGTCTTCTTTATTATAATTATAAATTATAATTTTATAAAAGAAAGAACTACACAAATTCTAGTGCTGGGCAGAAAAACGGTCCTAATTTTATGCATAACACATATTTTTTCTGAATGAAGACAAAATTTGCCCGCTGTGACATGTCAAGGAGTTTATATATATAATTGATTGTATGTATAATTGGCCAGTAGAGGCACTGTGGGGTGAGAGGGGACATATATTAACTGTTAATTCTTCTTCCCCCAGATTTTAATCATGTGTTGCAAATACGTGACAACATTTTTGACACGTAAACTTGTTGTACCGCACATTTATAAGATTACCCTGCTGAACGGCATGCTGGGTGATGCAGTCTTCTAACAGCTGGGAGGGGCTCTTTCCCTACATGCAAAAATTAATTGTAATGACATGGCTGTGATATACTGTGAAACTGCCAGAATCTTTAAAAAAAAAAAAAAACAATAACAAAACACTGATACATA
>VUQJ01025193.1:9591-20441 GCA_015108635.1 Andinoacara biseriatus
ATCTGTTAGCCACAAGTCTCCCACCTGCACACACACACACACATGCGTGCACACACACACACACACACACACACACACACACACACACACACACGCACACACATCAGTGTGACGACATAAGCATTGTTACAACTGGACTTAATGAAATGGTTTTAAATAGAGTAATGTTTTAATTCAACTTTACTCTCTTTCCTAAAGACATTGCTTGAATTATTTGTTTTTTCCAAAGGTAACTAATAACTTATTTTTTAAGCAAAATTGAGAGCCCCCACAATATTATGAATACTTTTGAGCATTGAACTTCAGAGAATAACGCTAGAGTGAATCGGTCCCTGGTACAGGGAAACTATACCAGACTGTTAAGCAGGATCTGTTCTATACCTATTAGTATAGAACATAGATTTTGTTTTTGTCTTCGTAAATATCTGTAACAAAGTTCATCTGAATAGTCAGTCCTTAAAACCTTCATGTGCTTTTGATTTCAGGGTGTTCTAGTACTGAATAAGTCCATCAACTAGCAGCAGTATGGGCAATGCAACACTCACATCATAGTACTCTCTGTTTGGGTCCAGACAGCCACACTGGTCCAGAGCAACACATTTGCTGTCACTGAGGACATAGCCAGCATTGCACTGGCAGCCCTCGAGACAAGCAGTTGGAGGAAGGTGGCAGAAGACAGGGAACAGGTCAGAGCATGTGGGGGGGCAAGGGGCTGTGCAGTCTGAGTAGTGGCTGTTAAGAGGGCAGGGCAGGGCTGCAAAGAGGAAAGAAAATTAGGTAAGAAAATCAGAGGTATCAAACTAGGATCTTATCTTTATTGAAGCTTCACTGTAACTTACGGCAAAAGGTGCCGTTTCTCCAGCTGATGGTGACACCGGTGCTCTGACAGACCTGAGCATATGCCTCCACATTATCACAGAGTGTAGCCTGCATGCCATTGTACTCGCACATGTCATAGATGCAGTTATTCAGGAAAACCTCAGGGGGCACTAGAGAGTGGCAGGGCTTGAAGCGATCGGAGAGAATGACCTCACTACATTGAGCCTCATACAGCTTCTCTTCTTCTGCCTTACAGTTTGGGTGGATGTCTGGACGATTGTCTGGCTGACAACTGAAGAGATGTTTGGATGGTTTAATCAGACTGTGGCACTGTTATGTCTGTGTGACTGAACTACTTAATTAGTTCCAGATTATGTAGTTTAGCCAATGTGAACAGCATGCATTTGATTAATCACAGTAACCAATATATTCTGTAAATATTAATTAACATTGAAGGATTAAAAAAATATTGTTCAGGTGGTATCTAGAGTTAAACAATACCACAACTTTTAAGATTTGATCAAATACCCAGTTTTGGTGGGTATTTGTGTGTGTCTCTTCCTGGGATTTAACTAGAAATCTTTCCCTTGTTAGGTGACTGTGTAAACCACTACTATGGAGTCACATCTAACTGTTACCCACTGACCCAGCATCACTGTCTCCATCGTTTTTCCAGCTGTTGCCCAGTTCAATGACATCCTTGGCTGGTTTCTTGTTGGGCATCAAGTTATCATCAGACGGGTTTTGGTTGTAGTTCCCACACATACCACACACCTGAAGAAGAGGCCAGTGGAACAAGGTTATTGCAGTGTTTCGTGTGCTGAAGAACCTCCACAAGGTTGCATCCTGCAATATGGTGGAAGCAACTACAACTACCATTAGAATCATACAAAATTTGTAACCTTTTATGTTCTTACCTCACTTGACATTGAAAGAGGTGGTCTTATGTTTTAATACCTTGTCATAGTATTCTCCAGGAACTGTGATCTCTAGGTGATGCACTCCATCAAATTTCACCTGAAGACCAAAGTTTGTGTCCAGCAGACTGTAGGATCCACTGGTTATCACTTTGGCTCCAAACAAGTCAATGGAAACTGGAGTTCGCACCCGCCGTTCATTCAACTAAGCACAGAAAAGTGATTTTTTTAAAAAAGTATTTATTTATTTTTTATTTATTATCTCTTCAGCAGATGTAATTGATCATAATTTATGTTCCATACCAAAACTCTGCGGCTTTTTTGCAGCTCAACAACAGTGTCAGATGACAGGTAGACTTTCACAGAGCGAACATAGGATGCTTCTGGTTGACCACGTTCCTCATTCTTAGCCACTATTTTGAAGGGAGTGACCTGGGTGGCATTACACACCTTTAAAAGAAATTTTTTTTTAGAATCCTGTTCAAAAGCCAAAGCTGCATCACAGGAAAATCCATCAGTTGTGTATGAAATAATATAGGATGCAGTTAAACTCATTCCATACCTCCACCAGAGTATATGTGCAGGTTCCCATGAATGTATGCATTACACCATCAAAAGTGTAGTAGTGTGGATCTCCAGCTACATGACACACTCCATTACCTGATGTTGGATATGAGACTCAGTAAAAGACCAAAAACATACTTAATGTTGACACAGCTTCAGTTGAAGTGACTCTTTGATTATCCAGTCCTTTGTTCAGTTTACCTGTAGAGTGACAGCCTAGTACTCCTTCCACCACTTTACAGTCTTGTGCAGGGCTGCATTGCCAAGGCTTGCAGGTGATGTTGTGATTGTCAATACACATACAGCGCTCTGAACAGTCAGTTTCTGTGAACCAAGTGTCTCCAAGCTAAATGTGCACATAAAGAAGTTTAACACACAATAAGATAAAACACATTTTTTTGCAAAAATTAAGGTCTACCAAAGCACACCCACCAGCCTGTAATTTCCATCATCATCAGTGCATCCACACTTGCTGAGTGGGACACATTTGTCTCCACTGAGGATGAGGCCAGTGTCACAGATGCAGCCCTCCACACAGGGCAGATTGCAGGAGCCACCAGGGCCTGCAGGGTTCTGACAGCTGGGCTGAGGGCAGGCAGGTCCACATGGGGTATAATAACTGCCTGGGGGGCACTTCAGAGCTGGAGACAGACATTTGGAAATGAAGGCTGTTTTTATGTACAGGAACTGTATTATAGCAATACTGATAGCATCTGTGCAGCTTATCCCAGTAGTCAAATTTGATCATCTCTTTTTAAACCAGTATAGGTCCTTAACAGTATTGGCGCTCCCAGCAGATGCAACCCAGAGAAAGTGAGGTCAATGGAATACATAATCTACTCTGCACTATTTTCACCAGAATTCTTCTACTGAAAAAACAAAGAAAGAAAAAAACAATTCACTAAATGTTGGTAATTTCCTTGAAATCAGTCAGCTGAGAGGGTCTGAAAGATCTGTTTTATGTTTTTGTGGACCAAAAACATTCAAGTCTATGCAACCTTTGGTAGGCACAGCATTCCATTGGTTACAGCAGAAATGAACTAGCATATCCTTCACTACTAGTAGTAGAGAAAGTAGCAGATATGCTGGGTGAATTGAACAGATCATGAGCATCTTATTATATTACACTCCAATTTTCACATTTAAAAGGATCATTTTGCTACTTATTCCTTCACGAAGTGAAGAATTTGGATTGAAAAGCAAAAGCACCACATCTTTTAAAAGCTAATACTAACATTACGACACTTCGAGGTGAACTCAAGTTAACGAGCATCAGCACAACTAAAAAGGTAATTCTTCTACTCTGGGAACAGTTCAATCACACACAAAAGCCCTCCATTCCTAAAACCCTAAAGAAGGTACAGGTTCATCAGGAAAACACCACATACTGTTATTGTTAATGTAGTAAATCATTTGGTAACAATAGGATGAAATACTGTGTTTGTTTTCTTTACACACACAAAGACAAACAAAACTCACCACAGAAGGTATTGTTTCTCCATTTGATGGGGAGTCCTGCAGCAGCACATATGTCAGCATAGCTCTCTATGGCCTGGCACAGAGCCACAGTCTGACCTCCAGTGGCACACATGTCGAATACACAATTCTTGAAGTATGGTTCGGGGGGTACAATGGAGTGGCAGGGCTTAAAGATTCCTGAGGTTAAGATCAAAGATAGAGCAAGATGTAGTCAAAGTGAGTGCTAGAGAAACTAATTTTAATCAGGGATCATGTTCAACACAGTGTCAAGCTACGCTTTTAGGCTAACACTGATATATATCAAAGGGGGCAGCCTGAAAGGTTTTAGGGTAAAATTTAAAGATTGTTTTAATACTTATGAAACCTTTGGCAAAGTTGGGGGGTGGGGGGTCGGGGTGGGGGGGGGCTGTGAAGGGCTTACTTCAGCTAACAACATATATTTAAACTTCATATCACCAAGCCAATATCACTGTTTTGTTTTGTAATACCTGCAGACTTTATTATATAATTTTCCAAGCATCACTCCCACAGTCCCTGGGCAGGAATGTTAGACTGAACACAACCACTATCCACTCCCTGCTGTGCTGAGTTTCATGATTTGGCTCTTATTAGTTGTGATGACATTGGGCATAAAAAGTAGAATGGCTAGTCAGGTATCTCAACATAATGCACTTTGTGTACACATACAGTGTGCATTAACTGAGAACAGCAATGTCATTCACCATTTTGTGTGTGTGTGTGTGCATGTGTGTGTGTGCATACCATTAGGATCAGTGATCATGCCACAGCTGGTGGGCTTCTTGGCTTCCTCCTCCACTTTTTTATCACAGTCTTCCTCTTCTGTACCATCAGTGCAGCTGAGAGGAGGTGGGACAATTCATTAGAATGGAGTAAAGCCATTTCACATGTTTGTGTGTGGTGATTCCAAGTCCGACATTTGCAAGTGACAAGTGCAGGAGAAGTTCTGAGAAGAACTTGAAGTTTGAAAGCACTATTTAATTGAATATGATCACAGTAGAAATCTTAGTGAGTGACTAAGCTCTGACTTCTAGATTAATGCAGAAATAGCTAATCAATAAAGTGGGGGTGACAGAGACAACTGTTGTTGGTATAGTGATGAAGAAACGAATACAACAAAGCCAAGAAATTACGTTTTGCTTCTAATAAGAGACCGTTCTGTTTTCTGTAATGTGACTCACTCAGGACGTGGGTCAGCGACCCGCCAACTGTCTCCAAGCTCATTGGTGTTAGCAGCTGCTGTATTGTCTGCTTTCAAGTTGTCATCATTGGGGTTCTGATTGAAATTTCCTGTCAGGACAACAGACAGTTGATGCTGCTGCAATTGAAAGGTAGCATTTTGAATTGAAACTGTTCATTTCCCCCATTCTGTGACAGCTGGTCCCTCCACTGGAAGGACCAACATCCAATGCAGTACACACGCATTGTAATCTCTGCATGAAACATAAACTGGAACTACTCAAAACAAAAGAAAAACCATGAAATATCCGGAAAAGACGAATGGAAATTGAACAGTTCAGGGTCAACCCAGAATCACTTACAGTCAGCGTCTGTAAGAAAGCGTTTTGATTCACCTGATAATAAGGGTTTGGAGCAAATAATAAATAAAAACTGCTGGGAAGGGGGAACTACTAATAAATTGTACTGGTTCTTACCACACATGCCACAAAGTAGACCATTGTAGGAGTTTGGCACAGTGACATCAGCATGGTGGTTACCATCAAAACGCACCCTCAGGCCAAAGGATGTCTCCAGAATAACAAACTTTCCACTCAAGTAGATTTCAACTCCACTGACAGTGACAACCGGAACAACCACAGTATGATTAACCTGAAAACAGCCAGAGATTAGACAAATATTTGAAATATTATTGCCAGAAAAACATAGCACATTACAGTATATATATATATATATGTGCTTTTTTATGCTCTACAGAAAACTCTTCCATCAAGGTCACCCTGGTGGTATACAGATGCAGCAGGGGGCATTTAAGATTATGAACAATTTCCACCTTTTCTGGGACTGAATTCATTGTTGAAACCCATTGTTGGAACGTTGCTGTTTGTGGTACATTTAAGGAGGAAGCTGCCTTGCATGACTACTGAAGATGTAGCATTGTTGTACTTCCCTTCTGTTTGTATCAGATTTGGTAGAGAATCAGCTGAATTGTTACATTTTTGCTGCAGGTTCTCCAAATTTCAAGCTTGATTATGGAAAGTCTCCCAGGAGTTTCTTATCCCTATAGCCCCAGGTTGTTCATACTGGCCTTACAATTGTTCACTCGGTACTGGCTGAATTTGGTAAAGAGATTAATATAGCAAACAGAGATAATGTATACTTTGTCAGCAACTGTAAGAATGATCTGTCACAAGTAAAATACCTGGACTGTGCGTCCCTTGCCAAGGATTACAGTGACACCATTCACAAGGATCACCACAGCCCTCACATAGGAAACCTTCTTATTAATTCCTCTGTGCTCATTCTGGGTGTTCACAGTGAAATACGGCAAGCCAGAAGAGTAATTGCAGGGTTTGGTCAGGGTGTAGGAGCAAGCACCCATATAATGGTGAGTCTGTTTATCAAAGGTTGTGTAGTGGGGATCACCAGATACTGAGCAGATACCATTGCCTGAAAAAGAAATGTGGTGAGTTAATTTTACAGACAGAAATCTGCAGGCAGTAAAACAAAGTCAAGTTGCAGATGTACTTTGGACATTGTTCTGTACTATTCTGCCAACAACACAAGTCTGTGAACAGCGAGGCACAGTGACAGGATGTGGTGACTGAGAAGTTAGAAGTGTTTAGCTTGTCACCTAAAGTTGTTAGTCTAACAGCTGACTGTGGATTATCCATCTTAGTGCCTGCAAAATATCTTTTTCAGTTTCTGCATAAATGCACATCTGCACTTAAATGTCCTGCCACTTTAAGGTATTTGACAGTATTTTTGTCTTATTTTGTGCTGTGCAGTATTGTTCTCAAACTAAGTAAAACTAATCACATAAATAGAAATGCCAGAAGTTTGGAAAAATGGTTCCTAAAGATAAATTGACTGCATTTATTTAGTGCATTTAAGGTATCAGTCACAAAACACTTCCCACTGCAACACTGACGTTGACCCATTTACAAAATTCTTTATCACACTCACACAAGACAGTTTTCAGGGGCATTGTATAAGATGGAAATTTCACTGAGAAGTGATTACTAGAATGATAACCTTCGGGTGTGTGGGAGGTTGTGTGATTAACATACCCAGAGGGCGGCATTCATACTCTCCATCATGTAGTTGGCAGCTCTCAGTGGCTGGTTTACAGCTGGTGTTATGACACTGTATCAGACCTCCACTGTGACACATACACTTTTGTTCACAACCTTCCAAGTACCAGTCATCACTGACCTAACAAACAAACAGACAATGCAAAAAATATCAGAAATACTGTCATGTAATACTCTTGTTTACAGTCAATTATGAATATATATTTTTAGAATTGCCTGAAGTTCCAAAGGCACAAAGAAAATCAGGTGTTTTCTTGGAACAGTTTCCAGAAGACCCACTCACTTTTAGGTTTTTGTTTTTTATGGCACTCTACACATAATCTCAAAGCATTCATTGGCCATAGGTCTAATCAGCACCAACAAAGACTGAAAGTGTCATTGTCCGGGTTCCTGTGGATCCCAGACCATTTTTGCTTGTTTTTGTCTGTTCTGTTTTTGGTTTTGATTGTGGGATTTGGCTATGTTTTGCTTTCTAGTTCCTTGTGTTTCCCTGTGTCAGGTCTGCATCTCTGTTCCCTTGTCTTAGCTCCTGTTTTATTTTGATAGTCATTTGGTCCCTGTGTGTCATGTTCAGTTTTGCTTCCCCTGGTCTTTTCATTTCAAACTCATACTGTTTTACCTCAGACACGCAGCTACACGCTGCTCCGGGTCAGTCGGCTCTCGCATGTCTCTGCCTCCTCACATGTGATCCCAACTCTGCCAACAAGAGCTCAATCTGTCCACTGATATGAACTATGCTTAAAAGCTGCTGTGATGCAGCTTCAGCTCTGAGACCAAACCATGAAACTTTTCCTTATGAGGATGATTTATTCGCAAAAACACAACGCATCCGGTGTGTGTAGGTTACACGACAGGTTTGCATCCGAAAGATTTGGAATTTCGTGTCATTTTTATGCAATGCATCTGGTGTGAAACAGCCTTTCCTCTAACACCACCGCGTATCCCCCGCTTTCTGACCCACGACGACCTGTGCTCCCAGCGTCGATCCTCCGTGGCTATACTGCAGACGCTCTTGGATCACACAGAGTCCACCCAAAATGTGACACAAAAGTGTCAAAATGATCAAAAAGTGCACTAAGCAAGCATTAATCATGATTGTTGATTTTTTACTATTCAACCTATAAAAATAAAAAATAAATTACTACACATACAGAACACGCAACACGCTCAACTACTACTGCTTGCCGCCATTACCAGCGCCAAGACACCCAACTACTAACTTCTGCTTGCCTAATAATTCCGCTTATCAATTCCACTGACGCCAGGATGCATTTGCGATTACGTCACACACACCTTATTTAGTTCGGAATATATCCAACAGCGTCGAGAGAGAAGCGTCAAGATAAAAAGTATTACAAAATCATGTTCACAGTGTTTCAACAACAGCAGCAGCTGTTTTATGTGCAGTCTGTAAATGCTGCAAGCGCAAAAAGGCAGAGCCATCACCTAGACGGTTAGCTCGCGAAAAGACACATTTTCTAGTGTCCAAAGCAGCAGCACTTTTTCCTGTAACCACCATTAAAAGCTTTAGTGGGAAACAGCTGGAGGTCCTTCATCAACCACCTGATCAGTAAGTGAAGAAAAGAAAACTTTGTAGCTGCTCCATCCACCACTGTTTGTTTCACACAGAAAAAATAATGCAGTAATGAAGTTAAAATATGCAGATAAATTGTTAATGCGAAAAAAGTATCTTTAATCAGATTGATTAATTAATGGAATGATTAATAGCTGCAACCTCATTTTGCTGTACTGCTTTCACTGTACTGTATGAATAATCTCCATCTCCTCTAACATTTAGTTGATAGGACTGCCAGAGTCTGGCTGGCTCAGAGGCTGCTTCTCACACACTTGCATTTGTATTTTTTGCTAAAATGTTAAAATATTCATAGAATTAATTTTCAAAGAGGAATGCTTTTTTATATATCAGTTTAAATTTTGTTCTACTTTACATTAAAAAGAGTTAATGCAAACAAACCCATTTGTAGTATAGTTTATTCACTAACCCAATGAGAATCGATAAGAGAACTGATAAGGAATCGAATCCATAAGTGATATCGATAATGGAATCGGAATCGCTAAATTCTTAGCAATTCCCATCCCTACTCCTAAATTAAAAAAAGGAGACCTAACGACTTAAAAATTGGAGCCAATAGATTTATATACAATGAACTATAAACTCATTGATAAGATTCCAGCAAATCGACAGCAACTCTATTTGGATTATGTTATGGCAGCTTTATGTTCCTGGACAATCAATCTTTGACAATCTCTCTCTAACAAAAGACGTTTTGAAATTGAGCAAGCTGGGAGTACTATGTATCCATGTGCCAGGAAAAAGCTTTTGATAGAGTGGATCATGACTACTTGTTTAAAATGTTATCTGGTTTTTGGTTTTGGAAAGTTTGGCATTGAAATTGTTAAAATGATCTACAATGGTGCCAAATGTCTGTTAAAGGTGGGTGGAGGTGTGAGTCGGTGGGTCCAGGTTGAACAGGGCATTCCACAAGGGTGCACTTGTCAGCCAGCTGCAAAGTAAAGCCTTGTATGTGGCTAGCTATTATATATGAGGGTGAGGAACTTTAAGACTTTAATGGGCGTTGGAATGGACCAGTGGTGGAAAGTTATATTTGAATAGACATCACCAGCTTTCTGCATCAATTAATTCAATTTAAAATTATTCATTGGTTTCATTATTCTAAGGTCAAACTGCAAAAGATCTACCCCTCTGTTTCCCCAGTGTGTGACAGGTGTAATATGTCAGAAGGTATGCTGTCTCATGCTTTGTGGTCATGCCCATTACTAACTGGCTTCTAGTTGAAAATATGTGACTGGTACTCTAAGGCATACAAGACCCCTCGACAACTCAAACCAGGTCTTGTGATACTCTGATGCTCCCAAACGCCCCAATGCTATACCTGCTGCAATGCTGCAGCCACTGGAACTTGGACTGATTGTTGCCAAAAGATTATTCTTGAGAGACTGGTAGTCCTCTGGAACCCCTTGCTTCCAACTGTGGGTGACTGATATGATGTCATAATACAAATAGAAAAACACCGTAAAGACGCTAAAGATACTTTTTCATGTTACTGGAATCCCTTCCTCGAACACTTTACTAAGGCCAGTTTAAACTAAATAAATCCTAACTCGAAGATACTTCCCTTTATTGCCATTAATGTGTGCTTGTTTCTATACACCTGTACATTTGTAAGAGTATCTTTATGTATACATTTACCTTGTGTGTACACTATATGCTAACTCGAATGTTTAATGCATTAATGCTTTAATGCTGCCCTGTTTGTGTGTGTGTGTGTGTGCGTGTGTGTGTGTGTGTGTTTTGGTTTTTTGTTTGCTTTATGTTTCGTTTATGGGATTATTTGTTCTGTATTATATTTGTTCTATATTATATATAGTATAATATAGTATAATATTAAACTTTGAAATCCTAAAACAAAATTATAAAAGACATCACCAGCTTTCAGGTAAATGGTCTTTTAAAAACAGCTAAGAGATTTACAGTGGAGGATAGTTGATGCTGCTCTACCAGCTGTGCTCAAACCAAGGGAAGTGCTCTTTTTGTCTTTCTGTCTGTCTGTCTTCCGAACAATGTTAGCACATTTAAAGAAAAAATAGAAGTTGATTTTGGAAAATAATTTTCTTTGACGCTGGTTGAACTTACAGGATGATACGTTCCGCTAGTGTCCACACAGCCACAGTCTCTCAGTGCCACACATTTGTCGTCACTGAGAATGAAGCCAGGGTTACACTCACAACCCTCCACACA
>VUQJ01025200.1:5706-18087 GCA_015108635.1 Andinoacara biseriatus
TAAAACGACCTAACCTAATTAAACAGTATCTCATCAGGCAAAAATAAAAATAAAAATGTTGGGTGAAACAAAAAGATGAGCTTCATCTCCATAAGACCATGTTTGCTGATCCAATTATTCCTGCCTTATTTGGAAAACATGGAAGCTCAGCCGAGTGTATAGGGAGGAACAGGGAGCACAGAAGTGGATTTAGAGGTTCATAAAAGACGATGTGAGAGCCAGAAGAGAAGGAAACTGCTGCCGGTGTGAATGCTAAGTTGGAGTCTAGCGAGGATCACTTTAATGGGAAGTTGTCCGCAGTCCTGCCACCCATCCTCTTTCCATGATTACAAGAACGCTCATTCCATATGACACATCTATTAAAACCTGCACGGTGGGGTTATGTTGCACTTCACATGCGGTCATGAAACAACGGCTAGATCTATAATGCAGCCTTGCCTTAAAGCTACTTCAAGCCTTAGCAGTGATATTGGATTCTAAGTATCCCTGCACTACTTCACTTCACAGCTGGAGGCAGTTTCCTTGAGCATTACTTAGTCTCATACATGCAAACTGCAAAGCCAACACAGTTTCTACTTCTCTGAATTCTTTGCTCCTTGTAGGCTGTGTTCGAATGGCCAGCGATCAATCTTTCCACTATGGAACCAAAGGCAGCCGTTGCACGTTGTGACTAGAAACTAACAATTAGTCTCACAATAGTTTGAAATTCTCTGTGTTGATGATCTTCTTTATTTTCTCCTCTGCGTTTTGCCTCTTCCTGTGTTGTGTTCTAAAAATATTTTTCCATCTTCTAAATTTCTTTTACTTTTCAACTTTATGTTCCCCCATCTCGCTCGCTCTCTCTCTCTCTCAATCCCCCTGCCTAGCACCATCCCTCTCCAGGGTGACGTTGCTGAAGGGGTTTCTCTTATTCTCTAATAAGGGATCTCGGATCAGTGCTGTCAACAAGGCTCACCAGCTGCAGCAGAGATACAGTATTATTCTGCCCTTGCAGTGGATGCCTCATCTCCAGGGACGTTAAGAGTTAACTAGGGTATTCTTTCTCTGGAAGGGTGTTAGGGATGTGCTCCATCACTCTCTCCCTCTGTTCTCCACCAGTGCTCCAGCATCACCCAGTCAGCCATACACAGCTCGAGTATCTCACCGGAGACAGAGCCAACCATTTATTGAAATCTTTTTTTAAATGACAGAGCTGTGACCTTTCCCGATGCATACGCTTCACGACCATAAATTCTCGCAGATTTCATTTTACATTTCCTCCAAGCATTCACAACCAAATTAACACCTCCACAGCCTTCAACCTACAGGCAAGAATCCAGTATTTTCATCTTCAATTATTACTTCTTCTTTTTTTAAACTTTGGAATAGTACTTTAGCACTCTTGAAAAAAAGGGGGGTGGGGGTGGGGGGGTATAATCTGTCCTGAAAAACACACACATTTTGACAGCACCTTCAAAGGCTGTCCTTTTCTAAGCCTGTCATCTACTTCCCATCTAGAAAAGGAAAGGGGAAGGGAAATAAGTGAGCATGGAGAGGTAGCTATTGATTAACCAACAACAGTAAGAGTCCTAATGTGTGAGCACGGTGAACCAGTTTCAAAGTGTTGACAGATGAAACAGCTATATAACCTCACCTCAGCGACACATTCTCCTTCAAACCTTTCTCTCATAATTAGTCATATCCCTGAAAGGGCATGACATTAATAAATTCCACTTCAAATCCACATGAATAAACTGAGCAGGATTTAAAAGAAAGCTATATTTTTAAGCAGCATTGCTCTGACATTCAATAGCTAGTGAAGAGGAGGAGGAGATTGCACTACAGAGGACGCAGGATGATACAGGGGAGGACATCACTGCTCTGAAAACAGGCTCCCAAGCACGTGATACAGGAATTATTGATTTATAAGGCATATCTTTATCCTTACAGTATGCATGAAAGTGAAGAGAACATCAAGAGCATCTCTCAATCACCTTGAGCAATGGAATCAAGTCTTTGTTCTGGGCTTAAACAAAGCTTCAACACACACACTCTTTGGTCCCAAAACCAAGGCAAAAAAAGAAAAAGCTTTTTACTTTGGTCCCCTAAAATCTGAGGATTGTTCCCAAAAGGATCAAAGTGTATATGTATGTTTCAGCGGCTTTTGTATTTAAGTGTGTGTGTGGTGTTGAGTGCTTTCCTCAGACTGTGCAAAAAGCCCTCAGATACCGAATGCCACCCTAAAGCATGGGCACTTCTCCTCTTCTCCTTTTATCACTGTACACTTCTTGCACTCGCTACCCTGCTTACCTGTGACAGGCGCTCCTTTCAAAAGCACCTCATTGCATTTCAAACGCCAGTGACTCCCACTCCCGTTTCCAAGACTCCCACACAGAAGTACGCGCACGCAGCTGTCAGCTGCCCAAATACTGTATATCCCCTGGCCTTCCCTCCCACCCCTTCCTGAACTAACTCCTCCACAACCTCGAGTTGTTGAGAAAATAATATTTTATGCATGCCACAGCAGCCCACACACAGATACAGCTTATGAAAGACATACCGAGCCTGCTCTCCTGCCAGCAATTGTGTGAGTGTCGTGCATGTCTCTGTCTGCGTTCACATATATTTGTGTGCTGCTTGTTTTTATATGCTAAATTAAGATACACTTAAATGCTGTTCTTGTATCTAAATGCAAGAACACATTGCACAGTGCTTGTTTTGCAGTGTCTCAGAGATCAATATACATTATGTGAATACTGTGTCTATAAAACTTAGAGGTGCAAAAGGCCACAAGAGTCTAGTTTTGGCATAGGCACCGCATTCTCAAGAGAATTAATCACAGCAACAGATTCAGATGGAGTCTGCCTACATACCTTAGCATTTGTCAAAACAGGAGAGGACACAGTACAATGAATTTGCATCTGTTTGAAGTGGTATTATTAATTCATGCCAATGAGACACAGCGTAAGGGAGACCGAGTAAAATCTGAAAGGGGGAGAAAGTCCCAGTAAGCACAGGGACTGTTTGATCTTGCTGCATCTTTTTGTTCTTGTGCAGCTTGTTGAAACTATACTGTTGTCCAAGGATCTGTATGTCTACAGGAGGTGCCCTGTATTAGCTGAGGCCATTTGGGAACAACAGCCTGCTATATACGCACGGGCCTATCTTATTTAATCAGCATGTGTTGAGCTAAATGACAAGCTATTATCACTGACCACCCATTGACTACTGCTCAGCTTCTCAAACAGCCCAAGCAAAAGGTCAAACACCGATAATGAGTAGAGAGAAAGAGCTATTCCTAATTAGACATGAATGTAAAATTTGAATGTGAAATTAGGCCGGTATGCTCAAGCATGAGATAGGGCACGACCAGTGTATTCCAGCTGCACGCAATATATTTGCTCTTTTCTGTGTTTTATTGTTTTCCGACAGCTGCCCAAGAGTTAATGCGCAATGGATTGTGTGTATTTCTCGTGATTTATATTTAAGCATTCACAGGGTGTGCGGTTGTTCGTGTACTTGCATGTGTACAAGGTTGCCAGTGCATGTGATACGGCACATGTGTGTGTGTGTGTGTGAGTGGTACCCATGGGTAACCTGTGTGTATCCTGGCATAGCTATTTCCCCTTGGAATAGTAAAGGAGGTTGTGTTGGGGTGGGGAGGTGGGGGGTGACAAATATACTGGTGGCACATTATCAGCACCAACACAAACACAGGCTGGCAGCATCCCAGCTGTTAAAAGGGGTCTTTATTTGTGTGTGTGCGTGGCTGTGTGCGTTTGAATTAAGGCAAGAGAAACGCGGAAGGGTAGTGCCAAGTAGGGAGGATTTTGCCTTTAGGGAGAATGGTAATTACATGAGAGTGCACAGAAGATAAAAAATATTAATGGTATTACTGGTCAGAGGGGTGCTGTCCTTGGGGTTTCCTGGAGAAACATTTTAAGCAAGTCCTGGCAATGCTGTTGATTTAAATCTACAACAAGCACTGTAATTCCACGCCCCAGTTTCTTCCTGTTTCTGCTCAATCCAATGAAGTCATCAGCACGTCTTTCCCATCTTTCAACCAGTGGGCTTAAGCTCAAGCCCCAGTGACAGGAAGCATTTACTTTGCTTAAGTGTCCTTGAGCATTTTTTACTTAATCCCCACCTGCTCTAGGGGCGCTGTTCTGTTGTTAACCTGTGCTCCCTGCAGAGGCTTGTAGAGCAGGATTTTCCCCTACAGGCCACACAGCTTTTGCAGAAACAGCTCTGTCCATGGTGCTGAAATACAGCAGTTAAAATCAAGACATATGCTGCATCCCCTTTATATGCTACACACTAATTGTAACCAATATTCAGTATGCATAGCGATCATTCTGGAAAAGTGCTGAAATTAAGCATACTCAAAGATAACAGTATGCATACTAAATTCACTTGTATTTGAGTTCGCTGTTAATGGACATTATTATCCCACAATGCCGCAGAAGAGCTGTTCGCAGCTGGGGGAGAAAAAAAATAAATAAATAAAGCAAACTGTGCACGGTGGTGAGACTGCTCAACGAATATCTCAGAAAACAAACGTTTAGCTTTCTCTTCGTGGAAGAACATAATTTGATATTCAAAGAAAACACACTTTCTCAGAGAGAGTTAAATGAGGAGATTGATGGCATTTTCCTGAGTTTCCAACACCCAGCTGTGAACAACAGTGAAAAATTGTGTTTCTGGACTCGCTTATCAGCACAAATTCTGTATTATTTCCTCTTATTATAAAGGACAGAGTTGTCAAAAGCTAGATTAAGTAGTTTTGTTTGTAGTAGTTGTTTTGTGTGTATATATATATACATATATATATATATATATATGTATATATATATATATATATATGCGGTCACATTTTGTATCATTTTAAATAGACTAGCTTTTCTGTGTTCTTCAAGTCTTAAACTCACAAGTATCACCAGATCCCTGATAAGTTCTTTTTGCACCCATTTTGTATTTCAGTGTATCACCATGAGAATTCAGCTGTGACTGCCCTTGGCTCCAAATTACTCTCAGGCAGACTGCGGTACGTGGATGGGTTAGCGAACAACAATGGAGTGACTTATCAATCCAGCTTTGAATGATCATGTTTCTGCTCCTTATGAAGCTCATCATGACCAAGGATATGCATGTCCTCTTTCCTTTCACATTTCTCTTTGCTATTATATTGAAGATAAAAAGGAAAAATAGCTTGGATGTATTTAAATGTTTTCATCCCTTTCACAAAGGTAGCTACGAGCCAAAACAGTTTACAGAACTGAAATGCCCTCAAAGCACACTTTTTCTGGCAGCTTTTTAGTGAAGGAGTCTGTAAGCATATTATTTTCTGACAGTCTGAACAACTAATTTAAATTGGGAGATTTCTGTATTTGTTTTGTTGTTGTTGTTTGTGCCCTGATCTCTGGTTTGAATCAGACTTTGATAACAAGCTCATGATCAGTCTGAAAACAGACTGATCATTATTCTACAGTTTTCAAATGGAAATAAATGTGTTCTTGAAAAGGTGTGAAATGGCGTGCATGAGGCTTTGACGTAGGGTTTGGGTTGCTCTTGTTTGTTGAATCAGTCCGCATGGACATTCATGTTAAGATTCCCAACTTTGCAAAAGAAACAAACATGTTCACAGTGGGGTACAAAACATAGTTTTACAATGGTTAAAGAAACTGCAGTGAGATACATTTATTTAATTATATTAAGGCTTAAAATTTGCATGATTCAGGGGGTGACTTTTTTTAATTGACAGGTAGATATAAATAGTATGAAGCATGGACTTACTTACTGTAATATCACTCACTGGTTCTGGACTCGTGCTTTGGCATTTTAAAGCTTCAAAGTTGGTGTGTGGGTGCTGCCATGTTGTTTTTTATACAGATGAAAGGGTGAAGTGTTTGTTTATTAGCTAACACTAGCTTGGTTATCAAGCTGCATTCCCAAACCACATGGTTGCGATAAAGACACGCATACAGAACCTGTCAAAAGTTTGGACATACCTTCTAATTCAGTGACTTTTCATTATTTAAAAATTGTCTGTGGTGTAGATCAATACCAAATTCATCCTAACTATGAAGAAACACATATGGAATTATTTACTAAACAAAAAGTGTTAAACAAACCAGAATATGTTTTATATTTTAGATTCTTCAAAGTAGTCTCCTCTTGCTTAGATGACGGCTTTGCTCATCTTGGCATTTTCTTAGTCAGCTTTATGAGGTAGTCACCTGGACTGGCTTTCAGTTAACAGCTGTGCCTGTCAAGAGATAATTTCTTGAATTTCTTGCCCTCTTAATGTGTTTGAGGCCATCAGTTGTGTTGTGAAGAGGTAGAGTTGGTATATAATGAATAGTGAATCTGGACTTCAGGGTCAAATTGCTGCAAAGAAGCCACTTCTAAGGAAGAACAACACAAGGAAGAGAATGGCTTAGGCCAAGAAACACAAGGAATGGACATTAAACAAGTGGAAATCTGTCCTTTGGTCTCATGAGTCCAAATTTGAGATTTTTGGTTCCAAATGCCATGTTTTTCTAAGATGCAGAAAAGATGAGCGGATGGTTCCTACACGTGTACTTCCCACCATGAAGTATGGAGGAAGAAGTGTGATTGTATGGGGGTGCTTTGCTGGTGAAACTGTTGATGATTTATTTAAAATCCAAGGCACACTTAACCAGCACGAGTACCACAGCATTCTGCAGAGACACGCCATTCCATCTGGTTCGTACTTAGTGCGACCATCATTTTTCTTTCAACAGGACAATGACCCCAAACACACCTCCAGGCTCTGTAAGGGCTATTTGACCAAGAAAGAGGGTGATGGATTGTTGCGTCAGATGACCTGGCCTCCACAATGACCTGAGCTAAACCCAGTTGAGATGGTTTGGGATGAGTTGGACCGCAGAGTGAAGGCCAAACAGCCAACAAGTGCTCAGCACCTCTGGGAACTCCTACAAGACTGTTGGAAAATAATTTCAGGTGATTACCTCATGAAGCTGATTGAGAGAATGCCAAGAGTGTGCAAAGCTGTAATCAAAGGGAAAGGTGCCTCCTTTGAAGAATTTAAAATCTAAAACATATTTTGGTTTAACACTTTTAAGTTTGCTACATGATTCCTTATGTGTTCGTTTATATTCTGGATGAATTCAGTATTAATTTACATCCATCCATCCATCCATCCATCCATCATCTTCCACTTATTCTGGTATGGGTCGCGGGGGCAGGAGCCTAAGCAGAGAAGCCCACACTTCTCTCTCTCCAGCCACCTCCACCAGCTCATCAGGAGGGACCCCAAGGCGTTCCCAGGCCAGCCGAGAGATATCAAATCTCTCCAGTGTGACCTGGGTCTACCCCGGGGCCTCCTCCCAGTCGGACATGCCCGGAACACCTCACCCAAGAGGCGGCCAGGAGGCATCCTAATCAGATGCCCGAACCACCTCAACTGGCTCTCGATGTTTGAATTTCACTCCCCAAAACTAAAGCATAAACTTCTTGGATGGTCTGTAACACACACCAAACCAAAATAAGCTGCTCAAAAACAGAATTAAAGCAACACATTTTAATCAGAGTAAAGCAACAAGTCAGATAAAATCCTGGGATATTGATGTCAGTTAAGTAGCAGACGGGGTTGTTTATCAGTTTCAGCTGTTTTGTTGTTAATGAAATGAGTAGCAACAATGAGATAACCCCCAAAACAGGAATGGTTTTACACTTTTTTTTCTCCTCATCTTTTCTGGGTGTTTTTTCACTAGTTTTGCATTTGGCTAAGGTCAGTGTCACTGCTGGTAGCATGAGGCGATACTTTGACCCTACAGAGGTTGCACAGATAATCCAACTCCTCCAGGGTAGCACATCAATGAGTACCATTGCCAGAAGGTTTGTTGTGTTTTCCAGCACAGTCTCAAGCATAAGACAGATGTGAAAGGGTCTGGAGAAGCCGAGGAAAACATTACGCTGCCTGTAACATCATTCAGCGTGACCGATTTGGTGGTGGGTCCGTGATGGTCTGGGGAGGCATATCCATGGAGAGATCCACAGACCTCTACAGGCTAGACAACAGCACCCTGACTGCCATTAGGTATCGGGATGAAATCCTTGGACCCACTGTCAGACCCTACACTGGTGCAGTGTGGGTTCCTCCTGGTGAATGACAAAGCCCAGCCTCATGTGGTGAGAGTATGCAGGCAGTTCCTGGAGGATGAAGGAATTGATACCCCTGACTGGCCCCCACACTTGCCTCACCTAAATCCAATAGAACATCTCTGGGACATTATGTTTCAGTTCATACGATGTCACCAGGTTGCATCTCAAACAGCTCAGGAGATTTTTAGGGTCTTTGAATTCAGCCCTGTAGGTTGATCATTTTCATTTCGATGTGGCATCCTTTCATTCCTAACACATTACCATATCAGTATAGATATCCAACATGTTTTTTTTCCCCCCATATAGATCTGATGTGTTGTTTTAATTTTCTGAGCAGTATATGACTCTTATAATCCATTAAAAATGCTCCAAAAGACGCCAGCAGCACACACACAGTGAAGTGGTCCAGTCTAATGACTTGAAGTAGTGGATGAGGCTGACTGGAACACCCGTCAATCTGTGTTGCCATGCCTTTTACTTGAGTATCCATGTGGGTGAGTTTTAAAAGAAATTCACCCCCATTAGAGTTGTTATAAAGGGGAAGATTATTCAAAGAGGTCAAAACCTCTTCGGGGTATTGGGTTATTTTTTTTTGTACCTGGCTTTAAATATGCTTTTAAATGCAGGAATATGGGAGTCTGTGGGTATCGAGTATTTTTTGGAGCCAACGTTAAGTGGCATATCAAGTAACTGCAATTTTTGTCACTTCCACACTGACTTCATTTTCCAGCTCCACAGGTTGAATCTTGGTAAATGCCCATGAATGTGGCCACAGTGAAAAGCTGTCCAGACTGCTCTCATTCTAAAGGCATCGAATTTAACTATTTTTTCAAAGCTGCTGATGTGTCTTAATAACCCAACGTGTCATTTGGCAGCGGCACGTGACACGTTGGGTTATGGAAACAGTCATTCCCAACACATCAATGTTTTACAACGTGCAGGGCTGCTACTGTGAAGAGGCACACTTTTAAAAAAGCCACAATTTTTTCTTAACAATGACCAGGTTTCATATAACCAGCCCTGGCTAAACGCAAGACAGTCAAGTTGAAAAACTGATCTAAAGGTCCAAACACCAGACGACACCTTGAGCGTAAGGGTGAGATCGAGGCAAAAAAGTATTATGTGAGGCACTGAGATGTGAATCTGAGACACTGAAATTAACCTCTTAACATTGTTGTAACTATTGTGAACTATTTTTAATGCAGTTGCGTGACACAGCGCTCTGTGCTTTCATTTAGGTGATTTAAGTATGTAAATGGTATGTTACTTAGGACTCATTTGCGTAACATGCTAGCATTAGCTGCTAACCTAACGCTGCACACTCCCACATAAATATGATGATTTCTCCCTCCAAAAAGACACAATTTTACCACAACCAAAATGCTAAACTGAGGCTTCAAAGCAGAACTTCACTAACCGCCGAGTGATGATGATGGCTCCGTCCATCTTTTATTTACAGCCGCTAATGCTGCCTAGCGCGTGTCACTCAAATTGAATTAAAACACATCTGCACAGTACTGAGTTTCTGAATGTTAACCTCTTTTTAAAAAGAAACCCACTTCTCCCTGAGCTTCTACTGTAATTGTTGCTTATTAATATGAAGGGGGCCCTCAATATGAAGCTTTGATATTGAGCCCCCCCTTCATTCCTCTTGTTACAGATTAAAGTTCTTTGTGTCTCTGGATGTATGCTTCATGCTGCAGAAAGAATTTAGCACCACTGAGATGACTCCCTGATGGCACTGTGATGGATAACAATCTGAACAGGAAATTTCACATGGAGATTGAAGACACTCTAACTTCAGTTTCCGTGTGGCTCTAAAGTTTGTGGGTGTCATATTACACAGGGAGCAGTGTTATATTTATGGAACAGTCTGAATTTTCACTACCAAAAGATGTGTGGTACAGTGCAGGATACCCTGCGGCTTCATGCCAAGTTTGATGGGAACAAGAAGTGAAGGGGTAAGTCAGACCTGTAAGTCTGGGGTATTGGGTTGCATTTAAGTAGTCTGTATAAGTGTGTGTGTGTGTGTGTGGCAGTGGATGGGAACTTCAAAACATCAATAGGTAATGTTGAGGACTGGATTTGAATGTTGTAACAGGAACCATGGGGTTGATCCAAAAGGCATCAATGATTCTGGAGGCGTGAGAGAGTACAGTGTTGTTGATCTGTGATGGAGCATCAGTTGGCAAGGCGTTAAACGCTCCTCCGTTAACACTTTTGCACGCAGCTTGTCAGTGTAATAAAAGCCTGCAGGCAGACGTGTGCACAAACGCGCACATTCTGTAAACTCTTCCACCACTTTGATTTAACCTTGTTAAACTGCTTCACAGATATTTTCCTGGGTTGAGACTGATTTTCTGCCTGACATCTGATAGGTGAGTTAATTAAGACAGTGACATTATTAAAGCCAAGAGTGACTGTGGCGTGTTTTTTATTAATTCACTATCTGACCTTTCCTCTGGATTCAAGCTAACACCTGATACCTTTACAATTACGGTATCACCCCCTGGAGCTTTTGGAGAAAATGGAGAGCGAGTTGAATTCAGCTGTTAATATCTCAGATCTCAATATGTTGAATTTTCTATTTTGTTTCTGTGTCCTTCTCTGACACTAAGCCCCATTGAGTGACTGGAAACTGTGTTTTTCTTTGTTTTATAAAAAAGGATGAAGGCGAGTCACACGTACAGCCAGACATCTTCTACATATGGTATGAAAGAGGTCTGTAACAATGCTATTGAGCTGGATATAAAAACAGCATTTTGTTTGAATATTACTTCTCAGAAAAGGTTGAAACTTTAAATAGGAAAAATCTGACATTTACATAAATACAAAAAAGAGTAATTTCCAAAACCAATTTCCCACTCGTACAGCTCAGCTCGAAGAACTCACAGCCTGTAATATTAAGCCAACGAAATTATTCATTGATTTTGTCTAAAAAAGCCACTGTGTTACCCAATATAAGGCTTTCAGCAATAAAGTTATGAACCAATGAGACTCAAAGGGCAATGATGACAAACAATGCTGCTGGGATCCGTCTCTCTAGTTAATCCTATGACTTTCCCTTTGGCTAAAAGTCATGAAATGACACTTTGTTATCAGGTGTAGTTTAGCCAACATTTAGACAGCTTATCCCATGAGCAGAAACATTACTATTTTTATCTGACACTGTATTTGTTCAAATCCATAAAATTAGTCTTCTTTGACTGCGGGTAAAAACTTGAGATTGGTGTATTTTAAAGTGGAATGTGAAAGCCTCAGAGCTGTGATTTCTGCTGTTACGAGCCCCATAATTAAGAATTCAAATCAGATTTTTCATTTTCCCATTTAACCAAAAAGGCAGAGAAAGATCCAACATTAAAGATGTTCACCTTGTCGAATCACCGAAGCGAATAGCAGCGCCTAGAAACAGGTGTCCTGCGTGATGCAGTTCACCTATAAGGCTCTGAACGTGACATGTCACGCTAAGAAAAGCATGCACGCAAATTTAAAAAATAATAATGACGGCCTGATTCCTCTCAGCTGCTTCCGTTTCAGAGTTCGAGGGGCTAATAACGTGTGCGCCGGCTCACATCCACCTCTTACTGTGGCACTTAAACGCAACACAGCCATCGCTGATGTAATTAGCAACACCTGGGCTTTTCCTATAATTAAAAGTAACATTATGAAAAGTTCTACACTTCTTTGGCATCTTGTCTTTTAGGATACAGGTGAGAAGCCAACAACCCTTTCAGCTGTTTGTTTTGGCACACATTTTCTGCTTGCACAGTCCTGTCACTCTAATTAACGCAGGTGTATTTTTTTTTTTTTTATTAAATAAATGTCATGTTTAAGCTAGCTTCTGCTGCCCGGAGTTAGAAACAACCAAAAGGCGTTGCATATATGATTTATTTAAGATTTAGATTATGTGTATTCTTCCATGTGATGGGATGATGGGAGTTTTACTACTTCCCCTCCTCGGGAACAAATATGACAGGAAGTCAGCACTCAAGCGTCCCTGCGTAGCTTCATGTTGCTCCATGTGTTTCTGGTGTGGCCACTGAGATGGCAGTCTAGCAAGTGAGTCCACCAATTTGCTGTGACTTTAACCGCCCCCGCCCCCCGGTCCCTTTAGATCACAAAATCCTCGCTGGTTCTCAGATGCGTCAACATTTTTCTTTTATTCATGAGTTTAGCCTATTGATAGCAACAGGTCAAACAGCAAACCTGCACTTTGAGGAAAAAAAAAAAAAAAAAACCTAAAAAAAAAAATTA
>VUQJ01025201.1:8338-20555 GCA_015108635.1 Andinoacara biseriatus
CTCAGAGTTGTATAAAATTGTGATCAAAATCTGAAGGGAATTTCTGAGGTGCCTTTCAGGTAGGAACACATTTATGATCGTAATTTTCACAATTTTGTAAAATTACCTGTTAATCATTTATACTTATTTTTCTCTGTCAGTGTAATTTTTTAAAGATGAACCTGTGGCTGCTTCTGGCTCTCGCTGCACTGGCTGAATGTGGTTACCAAAAAAGAGGCACCCACTCGTGCCCAGATCTGTGCTCTTGCTCTTTTCTACCTTCAAGTGCAGAGGTGGTGTGCAGCCAAAGCTCTCTCACAAATTTTCCTGTAGATGCTTTACATCCCAACATTACACGGCTGTCCGTCCAGTCCGCAAACCTCAGCGGCGTTACAGCCAGTCATTTGAGTGTCATGCCCCTTTTAAACCACCTCCACCTGTATCACACTAATCTTTCAAGCCTTCCTTCAGACCTACTGGGTGTCGTTCCTCACCTGAACACGCTGGATCTCACTGGTAATCAGCTGGTTCATCTGCCCCCAAAAGTCTTCAGCCATTCCTCCCTCCGTGCTCTAATACTGAAGAACAATCTAATTGAAAATGCTCGTGGAGAGTCGTTTTCTGACAACAGCAGTCTCAGCTCGTTGGATTTGTCTGGGAACCGTTTAGCAAGCATCTCAGCTGGTCTTCTTCTGAAGCTACCTCATCTGGAAAATCTAGACCTGAGTTATAACAATCTGCGAGAGCTACAGCCTGACACACTGAAAAACCTGCACCACCTTGAGACACTAAACCTCGCTGGTAACAAATTAATCTCCCTGGAATCCTCCACATTTAGTCACAACCTGAAACTCTCCAAGCTGTTTCTGCAGGAGAATCAGCTCCGAGAACTGCCAGTGACCCTCCTCCAGGGTCTGCAAAACCTCGAACTTCTGCTGCTTAATCAGAATCAGCTACGGTTTCTCCCCTCAGGTCTGCTGGATGGAAGAAAATCCTCTTTTCAGATGATCATAACAGAGAACCCCTGGCAGTGTGATGCCAACCTGGAGTATCTATGGAAGTGGCTCACAAGCCATCCTCGAAACGTCTTCTGTGTAGAGGAGGTGGTTTGTGATGGCCCCGATGCTCTGAAACAAAAACAAATTGTTTCTTTAACTGACAGTCAGCTTGGTCTTAAATAACAGAGATTCACAACAATAAGGTGAATGTGAGGTGAATGTTTTGCTTTTACTCTGTCAAATAAAAAATGTTTTCCCACATATTCCAGTGTGTTTCTTGTGATCTGTCATTTATTTCTCCATTCTTTGGATACTGTCCAGCCCACCGGGTGGCGTAAGATACTCAATAAATTTTCAGCCCAGAGGCCTGAACAGGCAGCGCAGCTTATTTACTCAGTACATCCCAGCCAAAAATATGTTAAGCTAAATGCATTTACTAATATATTCTCATAATATTGATTTTTTTCTTTCAGAAGAACTTTGATTGATAATCTCACATTGAGATTGTATAAATGTCTATTAAAGTATATTAAAAAAAATATTTTAAAAGTATTTTCATGAACAATCAGCACATAGTCCAGCGATTAAGAACAGAAATGGGCATCTGTGGTAGAAAAGAAGAGCAGGAAAACAAGGAGCTCTGGTGGGATCCTTATGGTGCATGCTTGCACCTACAAATCTGTCTCGCTTGTTTGTTGCGTTGCAGATTACGGCATTGTTTCAGTTGTGCCCTTTTGTTTTTAATGATGTTGAGCACGTGGGAGTGAGTGGGCAATGCAATGGCTCAGTCTTGCAGCTGACCTCTTCTGGTGTTTAAACATCTCTCTTTTTCCTTCTTTAGGTCTCTTGTTTTCTCTCTTTCTTTTGTATTGTATATGGGTATATATCTTCTGCATGCCCACACACCCCCGTACTCACGCCTTGATCACAGTGAGTGCACTGGACTGTAATTTATTAGTCTTATAGCATATAACACTTTGCAGGCTCTTGAGGCTGTTACTTATGAAAATTAAACCTTCTTCCTAAATGTTCCCCAGAGAGAGGAAGGAGAACTGAAAAGGACTGATTTATGTCTTTCATTCCACCTCTCTGAATTGTATCCTGAAGGTTAAAGGTCGAGGAAGTGGGCTTGCTGGTTTAAATCCTAATTCACTCTTATGAAAATTCTCCCAGGCTGTGATCATCTATTTTGTGGCGAGTGCACTCTCCTCTACCTTGACAACTTCTATTGCTGTTTGGGTTGGAAATTTAATCTCCATATGCTTCTGCGACCCCCAGGCTCTGAAGTTTAGAAGTGTGTGTGCTACCGGTGGGTATTACTTTCCTTCGAAAAATGTCCCAATGAGCATGCAGGGATGGAGTCAGCACTGTAGCACTGCTACCCAACTGTCTCCTAATGCTGAACACTAAAATCTAATAACTTTGGGTTTAACACACTTCAGAATTACTTTAGCCTTTCTGACTTTGTGCTCCAATAATGGGAACATAATTTTCTTTGATAGCTGCTAATTAGCACATACTGGGTATTAAACTTAACAAATTCTTCCGTTCTAGCATTTTAATTTTATATTTTATTAAATTTGTATTTCATTAATTTCAGTGTGTTTTTTTTTCTGTCTGCAACAATACCAGAGTTGATTTCTTTTCTTTCATACTCATCAACAAATTTCAAGAGGTTGCTCAGGTTCATATTTTATTCTAAACTGAGAAAAGAATTTTTTTTTTTACTTTGTACAGTAGATTTTTCACTGTAATGATTTGTGCCTACATTTTTCAAGGATTTAACAGATAAAATTCTGCTGATCTTTTGCCTACAGATCCATTTTCTTAACCCCCGCCGGGAGCATGCACACTCTGATCAATTAAGAGTCCTCAGATAGCCTAACATGAAGGTCTTAGGCAAAATTATCGCTCATTTAGAGGTTGAGAGAGAGAGAGAGAGAGAGAGAGATGTGTTTTGGTTCATAATGCAAATTTAGACTTTTTGTTCTGTTTTTGGTCTCCACCAACTCCCCCATAGAATGCACCTTTTTTAGAATTTGCTTCGATCCGCTGAATGATGAGTTTTTCGAGCCAACATGATGATGCATTGGGATCGTATTTTGGACTGGAAAACCAAAACAATGAAATGAGTGATACTACAAAATTTGAGCTGATGTAAAATGCAAAGTTAATAAGTCTGTGTTAATTTGGCCTAGTTTACCATTTTGGGTATCTCAGTCTTTGAAACACATTTGAAGATGGATATTCTTTAGAGTTTACTAAAACCAAAGCCATTATTGGTTCTGATGGGTCTGATTGTTTATCAGTCTTCTTACCGATACTTCATCAAATTCTGTGGTGTGTGGGGAAACGTTTTTAACATCAGGGAGAGAGTTTTATTATCTCTGAGGCTGAACAGAGTGTTGAAACAGATTAGAAAAAAGGCTTGCATGTGACTCAGATGTGCAAAAGCCGCACTGCCGTGACTTTGACGTCATTGTTTTGTAACTGTGCAACTGTCAGTAAAACATGCCAGCACTGATGAAAATGAATTGATAGGTTTGGACGCATATGATTCCGATGAGCTGAATAGCTTGGAACCAGTTCTCGATTCCTATTCTCACAGCGTAACAGAAAATAATTAAATTCTCACTTAATCTCATGTTTTGCAATACTTTTTTAATGAAGTGCTGCCCAAAACTTTGCATAGCATTAGCTGAACATCTCAGTGCCACCTCACATCAGCTAATGGCCTAACTATGACCCTTCTATGCATCCTATTGGAAAATCCTATTTAGGAACTACTATTCAGGCTGCTTTAGCCCACCTTCAGTTAGCCCTCCAATCATCTTTGTAACCCACCTTCTCCCCAACTCCTCTTTTTCACTGTGTCTGACTTGATCACTGCAATTTTATTTTTTTTTATTTTTTTGTTGGGTTGTTTTTGTGTGTGTGTGTGTGTGTGTGGGGGGGTATCTGTATGTTGTGCACCTTTATTCTTGAACCTTGACATTTCATAGCCATACTAACCTTTTTATGTAGTGTGTGTTTGAGCTCAGACTGTAATAAGAAAAAAGACTCGTTAAAAGCTTTCCTCAAGGTGGGTGAGAGAAGTCATGCTGTGGCTGCCTTCAGGAGCTTGAGGCCATTACCGTGCAACCACTTAACAAAAGTAACACACTCCCACCGAGTTCTTTAAGAACCTTTCCACATTTTTTGCCAGTGACTGACAGGTGTTGTTTATCCCTCAAACCTGTTCTTGTTTAGGATCAGCATGAATTCCTTCAGCACATTTGATCAATATCATATGCAGTTAAAGGTAATAGTTTTGAAAAAACTTTTAAAAGCATCAACCAGCAGCTTTGTTTATCATAATCCTGTGTGGATTTTATTCATTTTATTTTCCTGCTCATATATCGCATCACTACTTGACAACATAAACATGGTGAAAGAAATGTGGTGTAGCCTTTGTGTGTTATCCCATTACCGGCAAAGAGAACTGAGGCTACTTCCCCTACTGCATGATTGGTTGTTGTAAATGGCCTCTTATGCTCTCTGGGGAATTGCGCTATTAGGAGGCTCTGCCTAGATGGATGCCATGTTTAACACTGTACCACAAATCACCACTGTTTTACTGTAGGAAGAAAGGTTTTGCTGGAGGTTACCTCAGTATCCCCCGACATGGAAAAACAACGAAAAACAGCATCTGTCCAACCATCAAAGTCTTAATTCACAAATAAAAATGCAGGCACGGGGGAAAAAAACTGTGAATGTGGCACCGACATATTAAGACATCAACTTAATAGCACCACAATCAATGAAGAAGATAAAACCACTGTCAAGAGAGAAGACATCCTTTTAGTATCAAGATACCACAGATAAGTAAGGCCAATAAAACACCTGTGGGTACAGATTTGATGTGTTTTATCATTTGTCAGTTTAACTTTTAATTTGTAAGAGGAAGTCTGGTTTATGTCATTGTGACGCTGAATACACATTGAAATAGGCAATGTGTGATCTTTCCTTGAAAAGCTCATTTCCACCTTTGAAACAGACAGATTATTTATTCCTTTCCCTTCAGGCTGTACACATCCACTCTGAGTAAAGACTGCGGCGATGCACTGTGGGATCAGAAGCTGCTGTGAGAGCTTTCGTGTCAATACTTGTGTCACAACTACTCCTGCCATGTCTCACTCTGTAATTTTTATTTTTTTTTCTTTCCAGATTGATTTTTTCGCAGTTAATCTGAAATCACCTACCGTGACACATGCAGAGGACAAACAGTCTCGGGGAGTTTAATTACCTCTGAGCACAAAGACAAGGACACGGCATTTCATCACAGTCTGACATCTAAAGCTCCTCGAGGACTCCTCGCATCATCTGCCATAAGTTTTGATGTCTGCTCACTGATGTTCTTTCACTGAGCTCATATGGATTATCATCTGGCTCCATCTGTCCAGTGGGGCTTTATGCTGTGCTTATAACAGACCTTTCACCTGTTGTTGTGGCACTTGCAGCCACACAGAGCTGCCTGCAGCCACTGAAGCATGTTCACAGCATTTAGAAACAAGGTTAAGATCACAGAGGAATCATGTGTCAGTGACAGGCACTGAGATTTGTTTAAGTCAACTGTTTCTAAGGGGAGCTTTAAAAAAAAAAGGAGCTTTAATTCTAATAATCTGAGACTTCCTTTACCACATATAATAGAACTTATGAATAGAGAGCAGTTTTTAAAATCTTTTTTTTTTCTTTAAGGAATGCCTGCTCATGAGTATGGAGGATTGGCCAGGAGCTGAACTCTTCCTAAAGCTCACGTTCTCCTTGGTCTACCCATAAACCATCATCTTTTGTGAAATAGGCTCTTAGGTTTTTCACAAAGTTACTGTAGATGAGAGGTTTGATTCCACCTTCCTATAAAAACTGGCTGTCTGAGGCAGAAACATTGGGAAAGAGATACTCTGCATCATTTCAGGAACCAAAGTTTAAAAAAAAATGTGATTTCCCATTTTACTGAGGCCTGCGTCTTCCTGTGCACTTTACTGGCTGTATCTGTATTTAAAGAATAGTGGGATCAATCTTCTAATCCTTCAAACTGTGCTTGGCTCACAGTTTATGTAGGGATATGCTAACCCATTTATTTAACTAAAACCTTTATTTAACTAAACTTAACCTTTATTTGACCAAACAAAAGGTATGTGTTTGAAGGAAGTTTCAGGAAGTGATGCAATAACAGTGTGTTTGAGATTATTGTCATGCATTATAAAGCTGTTTACCTGTTACCCAGGTCTTTATTGAATTTTTTCCCCTGCATTTTAAGGGCATGACTTTCAGATACTGTTCATCTGCTATAGATAGTTTTTTTAAACCTGCAGCTTCTTCTTTTGTCATGTCAAGTTTTTTTTTTCAAGGACACACTGTACACCATGCCAAGGTATACAATGTTTGTGGCTAATAGCTCTTTGGGAATCAACTTTTGTCTGTCAAACTGTGCTAACTTTAACATTTTTCATAGATTCAGCTAAAGAAATGGGAAGAAATTATGCTGGACACAAGGACACAGTTTATCATCTCAGTATTTAGATGCCTTTTAGGAGCCGTCTTTATGCTCGAATGAGTCGTAGGTCAGTGTTAAGTGGCCTATAAAGTAATTTCCATATTCCCCTATAAATGGTCATGTATTTAGTAATGAAATGAGGGGCAGTTCAAGACTTTTGCACAGTACTGTGTTTGTATAAAACTCCACCTAATTTCCTCTGGTTAGCCTCCAGGGGTAGATGGTCCAGGCTGGATGTAACATTGCAAAGCTGTCACTGTTTGAAATATGGAAAATGCATGTTTGAGCTATTTGATGGCAAAGACAAACCTTGCAACCCAGAGGACGCATACATCTGATAATACCTTCACTAAATATTGTTTTTATGACCTGCCATCCTAAATTGATTGTAATCATTCTTGGAATCCACTACAGGACAAGGATGTTCCACCTCATAAAACTTCATTGTCTCTGGATAAGATAATCAGCACCGGCAACTGTATCAGTGGGCAGGTCAGATCTATCACTCCAGTTCTGGTGTCTCGGGGGCAGTTTCCTTAATTAGATATCCATACATTTATCAGTAGAAGTGACACAGGGACACTACGAGATGCCCTTTGTAAGCCCTTTTTAAAGAGAGGGCCATCAGTCAGGGGCATCATCTAACGGAGTAGGTGAGCAAAGAAAGAACAACCTGTGCCAGACAGAAAGCAGACTGTGTAATGCTGACTGTGGTACACAAAAGAGCCTTTTCTTTCTTTTATCTGCAGCTTTTTATAGCGCTCTAATTTAATTAATTTGCTTTAAAACAAAATCATGCAGTGGGTGGGCTGATTTTTAAACAAATGCAGGCAGCTTTAACGAGCTTTGGCTTTGAAAAAGTTATTTGAAGCTGTCCGAAGCCCTGATCAAAGCAGTCAGCACAAGAGTAAAATGTAAAGTCGTGACACAGTACACAGTGTACAGCCATAAAGTGACAATTTAAAGACCATGACACTATGCATAACAAGTGGGTAACAACAAGAATGAATACACTTTTAATTTACATATTTATATTTTCTGAATGAATGTTCTCTGGGGGGGACACAGCAGTGTCAGTGTGAAAACAATGGAATATAAAGAAGAGATGACACATTATTTTCATGCCCTCACTGAGGCTGGTTTAAACAAAGCCTTCAGTAGCTGAATGTATGCATTGTTTGTACTGATGTATATTCAAAGGAATGGCTCAAACGTTTTCAAGGAATTAAGATAACAAAAAAATTCAACTCAGAGGTCTTTGCTGTATATTAAATACTGTGCTCAAGCAAGGAGGCAATTAGCCTGGCTTAGTATGAGGACCAAAATCAGGGGGAGATAGCCGACCTTTCTCTGTTCAGTTGCTTAGGTGAATATTTTGGATATTTAAACTTGAACACCATATATGAAGTCATGTCTGTAACAGGTCATGCTTGCCATCCTGCCTGCTTTAGGAATACCTATACCACAATTCTCCTCAGATGTTTATTACAACCTATTAAGTTTCAGTTTTTACCCTCTTACTGCATTAAGAAGCTGCATTAAATTTGCATTAAGAAGCAGTTAAATAGTCCGGCATGCTGTTATAAATCAGAAGCCAACCTGAGATTGCATCCTGTGCTAAAACCATCCCCTGTGCCACAGTTTTGAACAAAGTGGTAAATATATGGATTTAAAATGATGGTTCTTCCGTTGACAGCGCTCCACCTCTCTCCACCAAGTCCAGCCGTGCAGTTTTTACAGTGAAAACATACCTCTGCCTCCACATTCACTTTGAGGAATTAGTAAAACTGAGGTTAACTGGATGTGACCCAAAAGAAAAGCTGATTATAGAACAAATACAAATACTAGATGGTCCAACATCTAGATGAGTAAAAGCTTCACAATAAGAAAAGCTCACTTTGACAATCAGGGCTTTAAATCTGTCACTGTGAAATTACATTTCCATCATTTGAATTTTCTAAAACACTAGCACAGGAAACTAAATGGTCTAATTAACAAAACACAACAAACATATTCATAAGCAGTGAGAAATAACATCGTTTGCATTTCAGTTGCTTTTTGGATTAAGACTCACTAGGCAGCCTTATCAAGTCATGCTTCATATTCATTCAAGTCATTCCAAAACAATAACCAGCAAAACCAGTGAGACTATCAAATAAATATATTGCATTCATAAACATTTTGTTGTACCCTTTGGTTAAATATAAGCAGTTTTTTTTAATACTCATCCATAAGGGTCACAGGGTGCTGGGGGCTACCCCAGCTATCATCCAGTGAGAGGCCGTGTACACCCTGTACAGTTGGCCGCTCCATAACAGGGCTATTAGAGAGTGTTAATAAAACCCACACTCTAACATCCAAACCTCAATCCAAACAGCTAATTTACACTGACGGCTCGCCACTGAATGAATCAAAAAAGATATTTCCCTGAAGACAAAATCTGATGCAACTTTCCTGAGCCTACATTTCTCAGCAGCGGGGGCACACCACAGAAGATTTCGCTGAGTTAAGGCCACAGCAAATCACCTCCTTGAAACTCACCATATTACACTGTGATGGCCTAGAACCACCCACTCTATATTTCACATTAAAAGGCCTCCAGTTAACAGCCTGAAAAAAATCAGGTCATAACTTCCCTGCCCGATCTCAAGATACTGAGCTCATACTGGAACTAAGGGTGGTATTAAACTCTTGACACATGCTCTTTTTTTTTTTTCAGCAGGTCTTTCCAGCTGAATGGTTGTGTAAAGACTGGTAGATTTATAGGCATGTGCAGGAACATCTGTCACAGTTCAATTTTCCACTCTCTGAGCATGAATCTTCATTTTTATTGAAAGAAAAGATCAAATGGTGATCAAGTATCACTGCAATCTACTGGGATAGCTTTCGCTAATTTCTTTTAAATGACTGTGTTGTCCTGCCTCATTATTCTCTTGCAGGTGTCTTCAAGCAGATTTGTAGCACTTGCAAACCCTGGTTCATATTGCTGCAGGAGTAAAAGCTTAGCCTCAGACAACATCTCTCTTAGCCCCTTAGATGAAAAATAAAAAAAACTAACCAGTGAGAACTAGTCTACAGGTGAATCATTTTTTCTCATAATGCATTTTCAGTTATGTTTTCAATTCAGTTTATTTTTATTAGTCCTGTGTAATATACCAGAAGCAAAGGGCTGTATTGTTTTCACTGTTTACCGCTTTGCATTGACATCTTTTAAGGTTTGAGCACAGTCAGCTGCAAGGCTACTAAGTAATGCATTTTAGCACAGGTTATTTCATATTCCGAATAAAGTTCTAGTATTTACTTCAGGATACATACTGTACATTTCTTACTGGTGTTCTTATAAATCCCTGGGTCCAGATGTGCAGATGTTTTGCAAAACACCATTCTGTAAAAATGAAAGTGGAAAAAGTAATAAAGGCAAAGGAGGGAGAAAGTGCTTTGAAAATAATTTTTGCAGATAAGTTGAGTGGGATCGGTGCATCATCCCATTCTGCTGTTTTGTTGAAGGTCAGATTTAATCTATGTAATTATTGTCATGCAATTTTATGCAGCTCTGCCTGAATCAAAGTGCTTCAGGGTACACCTACGCAGCGTTTTAAACATTCCTGTTGAAAAAAAGATGAAACTCACTGGGTACACAATCTTGTGAAACATGTTTTTTCTCTTTTTTCTGAATCCAACATCAGGGAGATTACCTTTTCCTTCTCCTGCAGCTGAAAATATATCTCAAGCAGAGATAGTGCTCACAGGGGTGGGCTGTTAAGCCTTGGCGCACACATTTGTATTCAAATCAAGGCATTTGACCATCTTCTGCAGGATATGAATCTATTAAAATGCATCCCATTCGTGCAGTTTCGGCGTCGACGGTATCTGCTTTTAGTACAATCTTGGGTACGATTGTATCCTCAATGAGTCCGAAAATTTACATGGCATTTGTTTTGTTTTTCTTTATTTTCTTTTTCCTCGCCAGGTGTGATATTAGCTTTTTCCACTGAAATGCAGATTTAATGGTTTTAGCAAATAACTTCAAATAATTTTTTCTCAGCGGCTTCCTGTTTTCTACACAGCAGAAAAATTTACAACATATGTGAATGCAGAAAAGTACAATTAGACTTTAGTCCACCGTGTACCATATGGAAAGCATTTTGACTGGCAGCACCTTCAATTTTCAGGATGACACGATCACACTGCGAAGTTACTAAAAGCATACCTGGATTGAAAAACAGCAGAACACCATCGATCATAGAGTGACCTCCCCCGAGCCCTGACCTCAACATTATTGAAGCAGTGTGGGATCATCTTGAGAGTGAATGAAACAAAAATCAGCCAACAGCTAAAGAAGAGCTCTGAATGTTCTTCAGTAAGCCTGGAGAACTATTCCTGAAGACTACCTAAAGAAATTATAAGAAAGCTGCCTCAGAGAGTTCAAAGAATAAATGAGTCCATATCAAATATTGACTTTCAATCTTGTCAGAAATCTAAAAGCTCTGTTTTTGCCTTTTATACTGTACTTCCATTCATGTTTGCACATGTCACTTGATTCCAATTTTCCTATAAAAATATTAAGACATGAGGGCTGGCTCAAGACTTTTGCACAATATTGTATGATCCAGTTTGTAGTCTTCAAGCTTCAGGTGAGACCCTCCTGACTGTTCCAAAGATGAGGTTTATACCTGCACTAGGTGATGCTTTTGCCATCAGGGTTCCTCAGCTGTGTTTGTATATTATATATCTAGTTATTTATCTTTTTTTTTCTGTCTTGTTTTCTGCTTTATTTTTACCTTGTGAACAAACACCCAGGATACACGGAGGGTCAATAAATGTTTTTCCTATTAAAATCACATTTTACAATAACGTTAAAGAGCAGCAGAGCAAACAGCTGCTTTGGGACATGTAAAACATAATTAGCCTTAGTTTGTGTTTCATTTGTCGACACCATTTGTATACAGGATACCTACAGGAACTTCCCTATTTTTAGACGGGGAACGTCTGCATGATCCCTGTTCTAAAGGTCAAGGGAGTGGAGAAATGGGAGAAGCATTAGTGTGTCCATGCTGTCATCAAAATTTTTGGGTGTAACTCAGTACTAGCGTGCCGGTATGTCTTCAGTTAACAGCCGGAGCTGGGAGTCAGCTGGATGGGACGCGTGAGTTTTAGGAATCACTTTGATTTCCTGAAACACAAGCAGATTTAGCAGGTGACAGTCAAGCAGTTCATTTTCTAAATGTTGAGCATAATGCATGATGTGATACTAGCTATAATAAAATCCCGAGTGCGATATAGAACAAACAGAGCATGCTGTAAAGTGTTCATTGTCGATCTGTCTTTTCCACCATCTCTACATGGCGGCTGCGCCTTTTTAAGTGTAGATATATTAGGTGATCATTTCCAATTTACACGCAAAATCTTAACAATTCTTTAAATAACACTGATTTTTCTTCATAACATGATGTCTCTTGGATTTCACAAGATTAAAAAAATATATTGATTCAGTGGTAACAAGCATTAGTTGGCTAGATAATAATTGGTATTATGTTGGAGAAGGGATAATGAGTACAATGCTGTGTAAATGCTTATCTTCAAAACCCACTGAATGTAATAGATGACCACCATGTGGGTGTAACAATTGGCAACTGGTCGGCAGATCACAGCAAGTCACTGCAGAGTAGATCACACATGGTCGTGAGTATATGGGTGAACAACT
>VUQJ01025201.1:20575-31064 GCA_015108635.1 Andinoacara biseriatus
TAAAGATGTGGGGGTTTTTTTTTTTTTGGGGGGGGGGTGTTTATATATGACAGTGTATTCATGTGCTTATGTGTCTAAATTTGAACATGAGCATGCATGTGTGTTTGCATGTGCTGTAATAACATTGTTCCATTGCACAATGAATGCCTTTGACATCCAGTCCCACCTGTCAGTGTGAACAAAGGCCTTTCTCCCAGGCTTTGACATGTGCGAGTGTGCTGCTGGCCGGGAGAGATAGCGGGCCTGTGTAGGACGTGTGGGAGGACAGCCTGGAGAGTCCTTCCTGACCTTCTCCACAGGCTTTCTTTCAGGTTGCAAACTTAGACTGGAGCTAAGTGGAAAACATAGTGAAGATGTAGCTGTGCAGAAGGAGTGACCTCTTTCTGTTCAAACTGACATCTTCAAATATGTATCAAGCGATGTAGTAATGTAGTAATCACAATGCCCAACATGGTGCTCTTTATTTGTATCCTAGGTTTCAACCTAAACCAACATCACCTCTTAGTTATGTTTGTTAAAACTGGGATTCTTTCATTATATTTACCTGATGTGGCTCATTTGTACTTGCTATTTTAAACATTTCAGGAGCTGAAAATACATATTTTGAGGCTGGACAGTTCAGTTTAGAACTGTACAGCATTGATTCTTGATCATGAGCATTCCAAAAGTTAAAATCTAAGCATGATTAATTGTCTTGTACATGCAGACAGTGGTCAACGCTGCTGCCTCACAGTATGCTCCGACACCCTGAAAAAGGATGGAAGAAGATGGATGGATGGATACTTCTCTAATGACTTAACATTACACATTACACAAGATGCACCTTATAGCACCTAATACGAAGCTGATCAAGTTTTATTTCTCCCACACGATGATTTACTATAATTCCCTATACAACTTTAACAGATTCAGATGCGTACAACTGCTATATATTGGGGGGGGGAATCAGCAAATTGAGTTTTAGTTTCACCTTGGAAGGTCATGCGCTGACATTCTTGCTGCTCTCACACATAGACACAGGAATATCATCCACAAGAATGATTTGCTGTGAAGGCTATGAGCTTCACAGTTCTTCTTACAGATCTTTATTGTGGATTAATGATGTCTGCAAGCAGCAAGAACCTCATGTTATGACAATCCAAAGTGAAACTAAACCATGCTCAGTTTGTGGTGACTCTGTGCATCGGAGGTTTTTAAAGACAAACCAGACTGTTTCATAAATTATTCAGATAATAACTTCTCCAGTGAAGAAAATAACTTGTTCCCACAAGAAAGATGCATTAAAAAGTTTAGAGGATTTCAACTAAGAGCAATGAATTGAAGTTATGTATAAACAACAGGCCCACCTAAAGGTAAATCCCCTGGATCCACAGACTGTATATCCTTTCTTTAATTACAGTCTATGGTTGAGACAGCTGGCTATAAGTAAAGCAGAAAAACACTTGCATTGTTTCATACGCCTACTTATTGTAGTTTTATGAAGGCCAGCTTGTCCAAAATAAATAAATAAATAAACCACTTCGACTGCTGGACAGTTTGACTAAGTGAGGAGAAGGCCTTAATAACAAGAAGTTTTAATGCTGAAATGAGAATTGTATCGACATCAGCCTTGAAGGCAGCTATAACCACCCATTAACAAGCCAAACCCTCTTCCAGGGCACCATTCCGCAGTCAATATAGGATACTTAAAGCATTTAATGCCTTTATTATCTAACTACTCCATTATTGTTCAGTAAAACTCTCTCTCGCTCTCTCACACACACACACACACACGCGTTTATTTCATAAAAGCCCAGGCAAAGATATACAGTCTTGACATAAATCATCCTACAGGTTGCACTGTGGCACATTAGACGTGACATTTGAATGAAACGTGCCAGATTTTAATTATAGCTCCCCTACTGTGCCGCCTAATATTTCTAAGGACTGATCTATTTGTGCAACAAATTTCATGTCACTCAGACTAATGGCGTAGGAGCTGACACCTTTCAAACTGTGAAAATGTAACCTTTAAAAATAGCCCCCATTACGGCGATTTAAGAGTTCACTTTAAAAGGTGTGAGGCAGTGCGAAAATATATCACGGTTTCAAGTTTCTTCAAAATCCATTACCTGCTTTCCAGACGGTTCTATTATATAATATATATAATAAATCTGATCGTTTTTGTTTCGTCTCTTGCCTGTTGCTTCTTTCCCTCATCCACAACTTGCTGGTCAAGTTTATTCTGTCGAATCTCTGCAGAGCGATGACAAACCCGTTACAGAAACATGTCCTGCAGCCAAGGAAGCTTCTGAAGTTCCGAAATTGGCAACACGAGCTTAACGAGAAATTCAGTCCAATGACACAGACGCCGCATTTAAAATTCCTGCAC
The DNA here is from genome assembly GCA_015108635.1 of Andinoacara biseriatus. Lineage (NCBI taxonomy): Eukaryota > Metazoa > Chordata > Actinopteri > Cichliformes > Cichlidae > Andinoacara > Andinoacara biseriatus. Next base: position 22,947 of record VUQJ01025201.1, read on the forward strand.
AGTCGACGGGCTTTATATTTGATACATTACCTCACAATCATAAAATCAATCAAAAAATTACAATGATGCTATGAAGATTATAGGCAGCAACAAAACAAAAAAAGAAAGAAAAAAGAAAGAAAAACAACAACAACAACAACAAAACAACCCCTCCCGTCTCATGTTGCTTTGTGTCCCCGTGTCACACCTTTCGCTGCAACACGTTGCAGCGATACAGTCACCTACCTCATTTGAATGTATGGCATATGGTTTGTATTCAGTTGTTTTTTTGTTTTGTTTTTTGTTTTTTTTTTGTCTATACACTCTCATAAAGCTGTCATGAGTTCATTAAATTTCTTTTTCCTCTTGACTAAACCTGCCTGTTTTCATTATTAAAAACATTTCCTGTGATACATATTTCTGTACAGAAGACTAAGCTACAATGCGGTCTACAGTATAAGTGTGGGGACTATGGGAGTGTTATATAAGATGTCTACATGGGGGAATCAGTGTATTGGCTGTTTAAACAGAACCCCTCAGCCTACAGGGAGTCGCTGCGCAGAGGCACAGCTCATCAATTCAATATCTCACATATATGTCTGTTTAACAGCCGCAATTCATCAAATGCATTTAAGGTCCTTGGGAATCATTAAAGTGTTCTTCTATCCGCGAGGCTATTTACATTCTCGAGTCACGGTGGTGTCATTAACCCAGACTAATTTTACTGAATAATTATTTTCGCGTTGTTTGTGTTTTGCTGACTTATGGGAGGGGGTTCCTTTTCATGAGACAAAATGTTCAGTGGCCTCGGCTGTGCTTTCAAAGCTTGTGTCCATGCTAGGGGTCTGGATGTCTGCCCCTCCCCTAGGATCCTTCAGTAAGGGAATGAATGTATCGCTGTGACCGGAGCGCATAGTGTTGTCCCAGGTTCCTGCACCGCAAACATGTTTATGGGAGCCAGGTGCAGCCTTCAACTCGCCGTCGCCGGTGCGCAGTGCCATCAGTTCAATCTCATGCTTGGCCGCAGTCTCTAGCACCTGTTGCTTGTTGTAGAACAAGACAAAATTGTTTATGATGGGGTGTATAGGCAGGGCTATGGCGATGACCCCACACAGAAAGCTGATGGCGGCGTTACATCGACCTAAAGTGGTCTTAGGGTAGACGTCTCCATAACCCACTGTGGTCATGGTGATCACTGCCCACCAGAAAGACTGTGGGATGCTGGTGAACAACGTGTCCGGGTGGTTCTGCTCCATAGTGTAGCCCAGAGCCGAGAAAAGGAATACTCCCACACCCATGTACATGAGGAGCAGTCCGAGCTCTTTGAGGCTGCTCTTTAGGGCAGATGTCAGAGTCTGGAGTCCAGATGAATGGCGTGCCAGCTTGAAAATGCGCGCAATGCGCATTATGCGTAAAGCTTGCACCGCTTGCTGCACATTAGCCAGCTCCATCACTCCCGCGCCAAAGGAGGTCAGAATCAGCACCACAAAGAAGGGCATGATCGCCATGAAGTCGATTATGTTCATGAAAGCTAGCACGAATTTTATTTTATTTGGGGAAGAGATCAGACGTAAAATGTATTCAATAGTAAACCAGCCAATGCACACGGTTTCGATGACCTCCAGGACTGGATGCTCCGTGAGGTTACCCTCCGAGTCCTCCACCTGCAGGTCGGGGATGGTCCCGACGCACATCACCACGGAGGAGATGAGGATAAAGATGAAAGAAACTATAGCGATTATGTGAGCAGGCAGCGATGATTCTGGCTTCTCCATCAACCTCCAGAGGCATATCTGGAAGCGTTGCCAGCCTCCTGCAGATGGATCGCCTTCTCTGTCGACCAGGATAGTTCTCACTTTCTCGGCAATCTCTGCAAGTTCATCTTCTACCTCTTTCAGGTGGCTTTTACAACATTCATCTAGAAAATCCGAGCCAATTTTCCAGAACTCCATCTCCTTCATAAAGCAAATTGGACAGATGCCTCGCTTCATGTGTATCTCCCCATAATAATACAACTCAATTATGCACTTAAAAGCTTCGGGGTCTCTGTCAAAATAAAATTCTCCTGTGTCAGGGTCGTAATCGTCACATATTAATGAGATTTCTTCGGAAGATTTAAGTGAACTGTCCACCAGCTCTGCCAGTCGAGTCTCCGGGTAGCGAGTCAACACGTCTCCATACAGCACCTGTTTCACCCCACCAATATTCACCACAATCTCCGTCTCTTCACTGGCCTCAGACCCGTTGCAGTCTGCGTACCGCGTCCTCTGGAACCCCCACATTATGTTGACAAGTCCGCCAGAAAATAGCCAAACCAGTCGAGATTTAAACAGCCGTTTACTGACAAAGTAAACGCAAGTCACTTGAAGCTGTGCGTAAAATCTCTTAATTTCTTTTTTTCCCCCCTTTGGATTAAAAAAATGTGCATGCTCGGAACTGAATGCAGTGTGAAGTCTTCTCAGTTCCACTCAGCTGTGTTTGGCAGTGATCATTGCGCCTGTGCGCTCTGAGAAAGTTGGCAATGAAGTGCGCCTAATGTCAAGTACACCATTACCAAACCAAGCCGAGACTTCCAGGCTTCAATTTCAAAATAACACTTACAATGGTAGAATGGAGGTGAAGGTGTAGTAGGCTATTTATTAAAGTATAATTTAAAGACATTTGCGCTATCCTCCAAATTGTAAAAGTTATGTCAAATGTGGGCCACCAGTTTAATATAACATAATTAATAATAGTAGCAAATGCAAAATGCCATTATGAATTATATGTTCGATTAAAATTACTGTATTATGCTAAAGGTTACAATTCCCTCTAATCTCAGGAACTCCGCTGACAATGGCCCCGAAATATACTCTGTGCCGTGCATGCTTTTATTTTTTAAAGCTCACTGGGTGTCTTCCGCTCGCGCAGTGCAGCCAGGCGCAGAAGATCATAAATTTCCGAGGCATGTGATGAATTGTGAAGTAGTAGGGTCATCGGGGATAGGTGTATTCGCTGGGTTGGGTTAGAGAAGAGCAAGAATTGGTTAAAGTGCCAGTTACAGACATCATCCCTTTATACATCAATAGCTGATGAAGCACGATAACGCATGCATTAGCCATCATCCATTTTGAATTCATTATCATGCAGCGCAACAGTTCGGCAAACAGAAGCTAATTAATAGGTACCTAATATGAGGAAGAATCAGGACTCTTTAAGTGACAAATGACTGCAAAAAAGTTTTTGGCTGGAGTGAGGTGAACTGAGTGAGCTTTGCAGTAATTTATTTTTCTTACACTATCAGCCTATTTATAGACATTTTCAGAGAATATATTATTTTATATATTTATCATATTTTAACAAGGTGGACTTCAATTACATCTGATCAGTTCTGCAGTACCCTGGCTAACTAATTGACCGCTAGAATGGCTTTCAGCAGTCTTTCAGCATGTCTTGTTCTTTGTCTCCACCTACTGACAGTATTTTCGAAGGGCTTTTATCCATCATCCGTCCATTTTCTTCCGCTTATCCAGTTCAGGGTCGAGAGGCAGGGTACACTGTCGGCAGTCTGTCACTCGGCAGACACTAGAAACAGACAACGATTCGTACCTATGAGCAATTTACAATCACCATGCAAACCAGTGCCACCACTGAAGGGATTTAATGTCACTTTTCTGTAAACCTTGATGTAATCCATTGAGAACAGGAAGCCATAAGTAAGAAAACATTGTATATTATGAATTCAAGTGTTTGCGAGTTACTAAAGCAAAAATGTGTGGTAAAATCATGCAGTAAGTGAAACTTTGGACTAGAGTCCTGCTTGAAGGACTTATACTTCATTAAGCGCATCTTACTAGTACTGTGTTGGACCCCCTTCTGCCTTCAGAACTGCTTTTATTCTTTATGCCATTGACATGATAGCATCACACAGTGAGGGAGGGGCACTTAATTAGCCTCTGTTATTGATCATATCACATGCACAGCTGTTAAATACATTAAATGTCGACTTGAGAAATAATTTCCCCGCATCGCTTTGGCGCCCACCTGCTTCCAGTCTACATGCTGCTGTAGCTCATCTGCTTAAAGATTCAATATGTTCTGCTCAAAGTAGTCTGGCCATTCCCCTCTGACCTCAGCAAGCATTTCTGCCCAGAGAACTGCTGTTCACTGGATAGTTTCTCTTTTTTTGGTCCATTGTAGATATGGATGGATTGCATCAGGAAGGACATCCGTGCCAAAATCAAAACACGCAGAGCCATCTGCTGTGGCGACCCATTGGGAAATAAGGGAGGAGCCGAAAGTACCCTTTTCTCTGTAAACCCTAGAGAAGTTTGTGCGCAAAATCCCAGTAGATCAGCAATTTATGAAGGACTCTGACCAGCCTATCTGGCACCAACAACAATGCCATGTTCACATAAATCACCTTTCTTCCCCATCCTGATGCTTAGTTTGAACTTCAGCAGGTCATCTTGACCATGTCTACAGGCCTAAATGTATTGATATTTTTGCCTTGTTATTGTGTGTCTAGATATTAGCATTAAGGAGCAGCTGTACAGTTCTACCTAATGAAGTTGTCATTGAGTTTCTGGATCAGTTTTATGTCTTTGTACACTTGGGGAAAAAAAGATTAAATATTTATAAAACACTGTAGTTCAGATTGTACCATCCTATACCATTCTTTACGTTTAAAATAATGAAAATCCAATAATCTAATATACTATACAGCAACAAATAAATACCATAGTTTTTAGCCATAGTATTTGAAGTTTTTAGTCTAAGTTCTCGGTCTTTATTTCAGTTAGTGTGTATTAAAGAACTATCTATGTATCTCTGTCTAAATAAGGTTGCACTGAAAAGTATCACTTAGCTTTTAAATTGAGATTATGTTTTCAATATAGATACAGTTGCATTACATGTAATGAGTGAGTCAGCCTTGTCACAGATCTCTTGCTGCAGTTTACATTGTGTTGCTTCCTTTCTCCTCCGGCGCTCTCCCGTCTTCACCGTACCGTTTCCATTAAAACTACACGGCGCATGCTGATTGGCTGAGGCTAAACGTCTGCGCCAGTGGACCAATCATTGTGGGCCACGGTGAGATTTTTCTATGTACTTTTCTGAGAGACGCAGCGGCAGCGGTCTGTGTGTTGTTCGAACTGAGGAGACGGGCATATAGAGGCAGTAACTATGAGGCCACTTTTACTCGGTGAGTGATACCATTAGGCGTGTTTCTGTTTCTGTTAAATTTGACGTTTGCAGGTGTGTTAGCTAAATGTGCTTTTGGCGGTGTTTTATTTTAATTTTTTGCTACTGTGGTTAGCTTGGATAGCTAAATTAAGGTCCAAAGAACAGAGCCAGGCCTTCGTTATCGTCTAATGAATGAAGTGAGAAACGCTACTTTCGTTTGTTGTTACATAAATGTGCTTGCTGCTTATACTGGGGTGCGTGTTTCAATAAATGAGCCTCCATTGCTTAGAGTTAGCCCTTTCTCTTGTCCTCATGTTTTGTTTCAGGAGTGCTGGGCTGCTCGCTGGTCCTCTCTGTCCAAGCTTTGTACTCCGCTAGTGATGATGTTATCGAGCTCACCCCCTCCAATTTCAACAGGGAGGTGATCCAGAGTGACAGTCTGTGGCTGGTTGAGTTTTATGCTCCCTGGTGAGTCTGTATAACTGTGCTGGGCATTTTTTTTTCAATGGTAACAAGTGTCTTCAGATCAGCCAGTTTAAATTATTTGAGGTTCTTATCTGTTTTTTATGATCCAGTCTTCTGTTTTACTTCAATACTTGTGAATGAAAGAGCCTTGTATTCAAAGCTCCTCCTTGAGTTGAGCCCCATCTCAAACAGAAGTCTTTAAGTGAGAATATTTTCTGCATAGATGCACACAGTCTGCACGCTTAGATGCTAAAGCAAACCTCAGTTCTGTAACAAGAGGCAGTAAGTGGAGACACGACTGCACAAAATATGCAAATCAAAAATGTGAAATATTCACTGGTTATTAATACCAGAACATTTTGGTTCAGTGACTAATACGGGTGCCACATCGATTCATTAAAATGAATTTGGGTCTTATTGCTAAATGTGGATTTAGTTTTCACTTTATCAATTTTTCTCCACTTATCGACAGGTGTGGCCACTGTAAAAACTTGGCTTCTGATTGGAAGAAGGCAGCCACTGCCCTCAAGGTAAACAAAATTACTTTGGCCATCTGGCCTGTGGACTGACTGATTGACAAGCTGTTTTCTCAACTGAAGATGTCGCCTTCATTAAAAACGCCTACATCTGTTGCAGAGGAATATTCAGCAGTGGGCTTTGCTGACTGTCATTTTAGTGAATAGCTCTGACGGCACATTAGCAGTCAGAGGATGGTTACATGTGTGCTTTCATTTGATATTCAATGATACAAGGAACAGTTACTTATGAAGAAAGAGGCACTGTCTACTTTACTTTTCAGTTTTAAAAAAAAAAAAAAAGAAATGTGAGCTAACCTAGGCTGGTGGGATTCAGATAAAAAACGCGCTTTCTTTCATTGGCTACAAAGGAAAGCATTGTCACAGTATTATTGACGAGTCCTGCAGTGAAAAACAAATTTAATGTAAAACAGTTGCTTATTTGCACGCAAACTAGAATTTTTATTTGAAGCCAAGCAAAACTTGATTTGACTCTAACCTGCCAGGCTGCGTGACTCAACCTGTGTGCTGTGACTTGTCCTCAGGGTATTGTCAAAGTTGGTGCTGTGGACGCTGACCAGCACAAATCCCTGGGTGGCCAGTATGGTGTCAGAGGGTTCCCTACCATCAAAATCTTTGGAGCTAATAAGAACAAACCAGAGGAGTACCAAGGTACAGAACGCAACTGTGATGCTGCAGCTTTGCTATTTGTAAATTTTAATTATTTTCTATAGTAAAATTGGGTCCTATGAAAAAGTTCCACTGATAAGCTGAACATAATACTTAGTAGAAAAAGGAGATGCTGCTTTAAAATGTTACAAGTTAACTTCACTGATTCAGAAGATCACAATAATTTAAACGGAAGCATCTGTAGAAGCTCTACCAATGAGAATAGACATGAACAATAATAATCATATTGTGTAATGCTATCCAATTCTGAAGATCACTTTCCTGGTACGTGTACTTATTTCTACACAAGGTCACTTTCCCAAAGTCGGTGGAATAAGTGTTTTATTCCCTCAGTTGCAGGCTCAGTCCATCATATCTTTATGACCTTGTTTGCTCACGCTTAGATTTCCTGTGAACAGGATCCGCTTGAGTCTGTCATGCACAGCTGTGACTTCACAGATAGTAATTTATTGATTTCATAGCTAACTTACAAGAGAACTGTGGAAACTGTATTTAATAAGAATATCTGTTTCATAGCTTTCAAGGCCTTTCTGCCCGTAGTTATTTAGAGGCAGTAGTAATGGTGTTTCAGGCTGCGTTAACTGAACTCTGCATGTGTGTTGACCACGCAGGAGGACGCAGCAGCCAGGCCATCGTGGATGGAGCCATGAACGCCCTGCGCAATCTGGTGAAAGACAGGCTGAGCGGCAAGTCTGGTAGCTCTGGCTACAAACAGGTAGTTTACCTGTGCTGGGTTTTTGTTGTTGTTGTTGTTGTTTTTTTGGACTTATATAAAATTGCAAAGATTTAAGGGGAAAAGACTGAATTGATTTAAATAAAAAATAACTGTTTTGTAGCAGAGCAGTGGTGGTGACAGCAATGGTGGGAGCAAGAAGGATGTTGTTGAGCTCACTGATGACAACTTTGACAAGCTGGTGTTGGACAGTGATGAAGTGTGGTTGGTGGAGTTCTTTGCCCCCTGGTGTGGACACTGCAAGAAGTGAGTTTTATACCTAAAACAGCTCATTTCAAGCTGTAAGCAATGGTGAAATCCTCTCTGTAATGATCAAGTGCAATTGAAAAAGACGACATGTCTTTTTCTTGTATCCCAGCAGGCCTGGATAACCCACAGACCTCACTGAAAATCCTCTAGTAGAATTTAATCCCACTCAAAACTTTTCATTAAGGTCTGAGGGATTTTAATCTAATACTGTTTGAATACCATTTGGAGTATCTTTAGATATGAAGAAAGTAAGGTTTCTATGTTTGAATTAAGTGCCCGTATCTCAGAAGCACAATGCTGGAAAATACATTTGCTGTGTTATAA
>VUQJ01025205.1:3303-13341 GCA_015108635.1 Andinoacara biseriatus
TTTTTTTTTCCCATTTTTTTATTTTTTTTTTTTTTTTTTTTTTTATAAAAATTTTTTTTTTTTTTTTTTTTTTTTTTTTTTTTTTTTTGCATGTGCTCTTCCCAGGTTTAATAGATGCTCTGCTTTAATAGATGCTACTTTTGCTAATTATTCTCCTTTTGTTGTAGAAACAACTGTAATTTGCCTCTCAGTTTTCCTGTGCCTGGGAACATTTCCAACCCTGCACATGAAATAAATGTATTTGCAGTCCTTTTCATGTAGGTTTACTTTGACGCGTAGAGGAAAAAGCACAACTGTAACTAAATAAATTAATGATGATTCGGGTCTGTTTAGGTGTGTCAGTAAGCCAGAATGCCATTACTAACATTATTAACGGCATCTGTGTTTGGCAAGTGAAAATATCCTTGGTGACAAAACGTCTAAAAGAAAGTTGTTTTTTTTTCATGCAAAGCCCTTTGATCTACATTGCTAGAAAAAAAAATCCTATAAAAACCTTGAACTTAGGGTGACGTTCATTTAAAACCTTCATACCATAGCTGCATCTTGTGGTGCATTTTAATGCGGTACTTCCACAGTAATAGAACTGGTCCTGCCAGTGTACGATCCTACACTCCAGCCTATACACTGGTTTCTTTCTGTTTGGACATTTAGCCCTCCCATCACTTGTGAATGCTCTTATCTCAGTAACAGTAACCCTGTTTTGGTTTCACAATGGTTCACTGAGTTCAGTCGGGACAGCACAGCCAAAGCCTTCTGTCATAAGCTTAAAACCCACTGTTTTACCTAGCACTTACACCACATTAAAAAAATCTGAAAGCACTGCAGCAGAATGAAACATGCTTTTACTCATTTGTTTAAAAGGGATAAGATTCTTCTTTTTTTTTTTGAAAATCTCTTTTTCTTGTGTTATTTTGCATGCACTTGTAAGCCACTTTAGACAAAAGCAGCTTGTAAGTTAATGTAATGCTGGGTGTTTTGGGGGTATTTGTATGTGAGGGCTAGTGGGATTCATATTTACGTAACCTGATTTTTTCTGCATTGATATAAAGCAATCAGGAGTTAGAGGTCATTTTGTGATTTTAGAAAGTATACCAGAGGCCCAAACTATCAAGAAGTGCCATTATCATTTTCTGGTGTGTGTGTGTGTGTGTGTGTGTGTGTGTGTGTGTGTGTGTGTGTGGCTGATCTGACCTCTGCCACCCAGCTCCAGGAACACAACCTGAATTTTCTTGATTACTTTTCTGCAGATTTTCTGCTCCAGGTTATTTCAGCTGTATGATCAAAGGTCTTTTGGACAGGGAAACCAAACAATCCATTATTAGCTGGAAGCATCTGAAGTCACTTTAGTGTTAGGGCTGCATTTATGCCACTGGTATGAGTATTTTTAAAGAGTGGTAACACAGAGGGACAAAGTAGGAAAAGGCACTAATGACAGCTCGCATGCTGTCTTTCAGGCTGTAGGCGAGACATCTATGAACACGTCATATAATTTTTAGGTATAAAATTATGCTATTGTCTCTACTAACTGACAAACCCACCAGACATATGAAAAATAGTCACAACCTCAATCTATTGATTTGGGTTTCTGGATGTGAAGTTTTTTTTTATTTTTTTGTTGCTAAGCGCAATTTTTTATCTGTCTGGTGTGTGTGTACATGAAATTAATATTTTCCTTTCAAAAGGCAAAGAAAAAAAATTCCACATTTGGTGGTTCGCCATTCACACTAGAGACCCACCTTCAAGTTCAAGAGTATATGAAGAAAATGTGCCTGGAAGAATAGTGCTTCATGTTTGAATACACATCACTTGTATTATGGTTGCAATAGAAAAACTACTTGGTTAGTTTTAGGCAGTGAAAACAACTTAGGGCTATTCATTAAAAACAACTGTTAGATTTAGAAAAAATCTTGGTGTGGGTTAAAATACAACAGTTGTTCTATCTCTAAAAATTGTGTTTTCCTGGTCGCCATGGTGATGTGTTTGTGTAGTGTTGAGCTGGGAATTTTGCAGGTGGGTGAAGCAGAGTAGCAATGCCAACGGGGAGGAAGAATCTAACCTAGAAATGAGGCACATGTAAACTTTCCACAGTTAGCGTCAGTGCATTTGTTTTCTTTGTGTACAGGCTGTGATCAGCTGACATTCTGCAATATATACTAACCAGATGTAACGTGACAATTATGGCTGCTTTCCAACCTGTAGCCAGTACACAGAAGCGCGTCCAGTCACTCAGGAGCAATCTTGAAATGACATAAAAAACAATCTGGATTGTTCAACTACCCTGGTGGTACTTTTTTGCATACTTAAAACACATTTTCCCTGGAATGCAGTTGAGGATAATAGGCTGCTAACTGATCCATTCAGTATAACAAGTTCTCACTTCCACACCTTGGTCAGTAACTGATGAGTGGCTCACATTAAAATGCACAGGGTAGTCCTTTAGAGTCATTTATTAACATGCAGGGTAGTCCAATTGACTTCAATAGAATTCATGCAAAGACTGGAATAGAGAGACAGCAGGTAAATGTGGCCTGCTGGTGTCTGAAAGATAAAAGAGGACAAAGCTACACAGTAGAGGTGATGCCATCCTTTGTCATTAAGAGCACCTAACTCAGGTCATCTGGTTCATTGTTCCTTAAAAAAAATACCATCAGTCAGCAATTGGTTACAGGGTAATAGTGCTCATTAACAGAACACTGAAAAAAAAAATTTGCACATTTTGTAAACATATTCTACGACAGTAATCAATATGTGTGCTTACTTTGAAACTCCGTGTTTGGAAATCCTCTTTTTCTTCTGTTTTCTCTCCCGTTTGAATCTCATTCCAAAGCATTGTTTGGATAATTTATGCAGTACATCAGAACACTTGGAGAGAACTTTCAGAAAAAAAACTGCTTAAGATACATTTACATTACAAACATGGTTGTGCTTGCAGTGCTGCGATTACATTATTTTACAGTCTCGTAGTCTGCTTTGTTGTTGTCCACCTGTGTATAACATGTTCCTCCGTTCCCTGCCAGCCTAATCCTTTTAGCTCTGTGAACTTCTTACCCACTGAAACAGATAATTTCATCCCTCCAACATGCAGGCAACATGCAGCGGCACACTATCTACCCGTAGCCGCGCACGCTCACGTTGTTGTCCGTGGCAGGTGCCCCATGCTGTTTGCCCCAATAAGATGGAATTACCCAGACAGCCATGGAGCCCTCCCAATGGGGGAAAGAGGAAAGTCGTATTGCTGTTTACATCAACGCCACGCTGTTGCCACTGCCTCAGACACGCCGTGCCACAGATTAACTTAATCTCATGTCACAACTGCAGTGGAAATGCCACTTCCTTAAAGCTTCATCTGACAGATTATTTTTATATATATATATATATATATATATATATATATATATATAATATGCTGCATATAATATATAATATCAAATATGCTGCATCTAAGGGTGGAGTGAATTTCCTAAAAAAAACTTCTTTTTTTTTTTAAGACTTGCTCAGAGGGTGGGCAAGCTGGGTATATCTGAATAGGGGTGTCTTTTTGTACACTTGTATCTGTCTCTTTCTGTGTTTCTCTTATTCAGATTCAGACTCAGACTCCTGTTTCTTCAATTTGCATTTTGATTCCAACATCCAGAGACCCAAACCTGAGTCTGCGCATCTGCCTCTGTGAAGGCACCCTGTTCATGCAAGCAGTAAAGCCTTGATTTGAGAAGTCACACTCTGGAAATGAGTCAAATTATCTGACAGTGCTGTAAGATAATTATACTTGGTAATAAAACTCTACTCATTCCAAACAGACTGTTAAGTCAACTAAAGTCAACGCTAGCTTGTCAGTTCTTCTTTCAGCACCTTTTAAGTATAATGGTTCTACACAGCGCTTTACAGTGTTCTCATTCACACAGTGACAGTGGAGCGGTGGATGCGCCCTCATCATTTAAAAATGATCTGTAAATTACTTGAGAACGATAGAAAGCTTTTTAATACTTCTGTAATGAGAAGAAATTCTAAACTGTACATGAAAAAGAAAGTTTCACAGGATTCTGTGGAAAAACTTTACCGTTTCCACTTGTTTCGCTGATCATTAGTGAATATGAGCGCCTCCATAAAAGCAGTTTTGGTAGTTTGCTTGTCTGGTGTTTTAGCACAATACCACAGTCCTCCCACTAGTGGATATCCCTATTATAGAAGTGACAAATGTGTATAATATTATAGGTTTAGAGACTTCTTTTTGAGGATTGATGGCGTGCAGTCACAGTAAAGTGGCTTATTCTCAAATGGCAACAGTTACATCAGTGTCATCCTGTGCTTTTCATTAAAAAAACCCTTCATCACTAACACTCCTCCTGTCTTTCATTTTCTGTCAGCTTTGTCTCCATCTCAGCATTTCCATCTCACCATCTTATATTCCAATTGACCTCTCATAATTCTTATTACTCCCACTCTACTTCCCTTTCTACATTCACCTTCTGCTCTACAGAATCGTACTGCTTTTTCATTTTCCTCTCATTTCCTCTCCATCATCATAGATTTCTTCTCTTTTGCCACTTCCTTTCCCTCTTTGCCTTCACCTTGCTTTACAGCTCTCCCACAGTAACAGATGAAAACTCTTCTCCCAAGTGTCCTCTCCCACCCATGAATTCCGCTTGCTTTATTCCAAACTCCGGGACATTGAAAGGCAGCCATTTATCACGGCTGCAGAGCAAAACCACATGACCCACAAGTACTGAGGAGGTCATAAATCTGCGACGAGTGGGGGGCATGTTTCAGTCTGTGCAGGAAAAGGTCAGGAAACACTGAGCACCATGTTCATCGTGACAGCACTGCAGATGGCATACAAAGTTTGGCTCTAATCCAGAGCTAATTAGTGGGGTGTAATTTTTACCAGTATAAGCACAAATCAGATCCCCTGGATTCATGGTAAATGGAAAACATGTGTTAAAAAGCTACATTTTCTCTGACATAAACAAAACATATTTCCAATTTGCCTCTTATTTTCTAGCAGCTCAATCCTGAACTGTACTGTCACATGTTTAAACACTCCCAGAATTAAGCTTCATAGACTGCTAAATAACAGACGGTCCTAGCGTCAGGGTATAAAAAGTGAAGCCTGCATACTTTCTAATGGCCAGCAGGTGGGGGTGGGCGCGTGGGGGGACTCTTCAAGTCCCAGTGTATAAAGGTCTGGGAGAAAATGACCCTGCTACTCACTTGATCTATTAGCTCTATAAACACTATTCTGATGACTTTACTTGACTCGGTAACTAGTGTTAATTTTTCTAATACAGCATGATGTCAGCTTTGCTAATCATGGTCAAATGTAGAGTAAAACATACAATAAAGAGTGTTTGCTTTAAGGTGTGGCTACCTTGATTTCCCTAGACTCACATCACTGTCTGTGTTTCAAAACAAACATTTCAGCCAAAATGCTCAACTTCACAAACTCATAAGTGATGCAAGGAAGGCTTCCTCCATCTTTTAGATACTGGCCATGGTTTTTACAAGTGAGTCCTTGGTTTTTTTTCTTGTATATGATGATTTTCATTACAAGTAAGTCAAACTGCGACAAGTGCAGTCTTGGGTGGTTGCGTACACATGCTGTGGTCAACTGTGTAAAATAAAGGTAACTTTTAGCATGAGGGCAGTGTAGAGATCATCATTCATCAAGTGACCCAATGGCATACACATCCATTTTGCCCATGTGTCCTTGAGTGCACTGACTGTGTCTCTGTTCGCTCCAGAGTTGCTGCTCTTTTGCTGAATGTGACCACGGTTCTACACTGATCCGATCAGGGAGGGGTGAAGCTGAGACCAACTTTAACTTCAACTTCAACTTCAAGAGAAAAAGATTCTGGGACATCTGTACAACAGTGCTGACATCTGCCCTGCTTCTGCAAAAGCCTATAGCGACTTCTCTACCTTTGCCTTAAAAGGCTTCTCATTTCTAAACGCAGAAACAAAATGTGCTGTAAATGCTGCCACGTGCCATGTCAAGCTTTGTTTTCAGGTCCCAGCATCTACTGAGTTGCCTGAAGCTGGCGTCTACTTATCGTGTTGCAATGTTTTGTGTCTTGTTTTATTTAGGGAGGCAGACACCCTCTCCATTTTTAAGATTAGGCTTAAAAATTTCCTTTTTGATAAAGCTTATAGTTAGGGCTGGATCTGGTTACCCTGAACCATCCCTTAGTCCAAAAGTCTATCCAAAAGGCCTAGGTTGCTGGGGAGTTCCCATAATGCATTGAGTGTTTCTTTTCATTCACCTCTTTTTACACTGTTTCTACACCGCTCTGCATTTAATCTTTAGTTAATATTAATCTCTGGCTCTCTTCCACAGTGTGTCTTCTGTCCTGTCTGCCTCCCCTGCGCCTCAGCCGGTCACGGCAGATGGCCGTCCCTCCCTGAGGTTTCCATGAGGTTTCTTCCTGTTAAAAGGGAGTTTTTCCTTCCCACTGTTGCTAAGTGCTTGTGATTTGGTGCTATACAAATAAAAAAAATTGAATTGAATTGAATTGAAAATTTAATTAAGTCAGAACATGGAATATCATCTTTAGATGGAAATTAGGTAACTACCTTCCCACTAACTTCAAACTCCACTAAACCTTGCAGATCCTCTTTTTCATGGATGCCTGGATGGTAAATGTTAATATAAAACCTGGGAGAACAGCCACACCGATGGTGCTGAACTGTTTGATTTCAGGAACCAAAGCAGTGTTTGGACCCAGAAATCTATAATTAAAACCTCCACAATCACAAATGACACGTCTGCAAACAATAATTGTAATGTTACTCGACCGTGTCATGCGTAAAATCTCATTATTTTCTGTATTTGCACTGCTTGCAGTGTATACACTGATGTATGTGAAGACCAGTTTTCTGTATTATTATGATACATGTTAATCTGTATATACCTCCAGCATAATGTAAAACAGAGAGACAATATAGAATACTTGGTGCTGGTCCTTTGGCTGGGTTTTTTCCCGTATTAGCTTTCTGTCTGTGTACACTTCATTATGTGTCTGAGTTAACTACTCCATCCTGAGTACTTAAGCAGAAGTGAGAGCCCTCACATTACACTGAAACCAAAATGAGAGTCAGCAGCTGAATGCCAACCACTGGATTAAAAATGATAATTGTGGTAGAGGTGGGACCAGCATGCAGATAATCATGAAGCCATATGGTTAAGAACCATGATGGTTCACAAAGACTAGTAAAATTCACATATTTCAAAATGTGTCGTCATGCACTTCATAAAACATGCTCAACAGGTTCTGTTTATTGACATAATGCGGGTGAAAAGAGGTGATGTGTGTTTATATCGTTTCTTCATTGTTGTTAGTTCTGTCTCACCTGGATGTTGATCAAAGTCGGAAAGACTGCATGTGTGCCACTCTTGCTCAACCCCGTCACTATTAACAACTGGCTCCGTCCTCAGTGAGCCTGCACCTGCCAGCTATTGTTGATGTGCACACTTGCCTTGGCAGTGCACATAGTTAAGCAGTGAGAGGCCTTCAGATGATGAGTTTGCAGAGGAAATGAGCCAATCAGATACCAGACACTGCTCAGTGTCATGCAATGCTTTCCCTGATTGTTTCTTCTCACCGGGACTAAATACTGAGTGAATGTGACTGGAATTAAAAAGAAGAAAAAAATTGCTTTGAGTTTTGTGCTTATGGTCTTCCTCATACCTGTTATATTCTCATAAACAATTCAGCAGCAGTGTTCATGCTTTGTTTGCAATAATTAGTAAATTATTCAGCAAATTGGAATTGTGTCTTCTTTTCTGTAAATGTTTCAATCCAGCCAAGTTTAAAAAGGAAATAAAACTAGAACACACACAGCTGTCATAACAACAGTGAAAAGCTGAACAGACACAATTACTTAACTTGTCAATTCAATTAGCCTATTGTTTAAATGGATTAATCATAATCATCTCTTCCTCGCTCTCATTTCTGTCATTTTTGACGGTTTCCCTCCCTCCCTTCTCGCTTTGTAAAAGATGAAAGGAAAGAGAAAGAGGGAGATTTAAATTAAGCAGAGCCCTGGAGAATCTGCAAATGAAGCAGGAGGGAGGTAGTGAAAGTAACAAAAAGGAGGCAAAGACTAAGGATTTAAAGAAGTCAAGAAAAGCTGTTAGGTGGGGAGGGAGAGGGAAAAGAAATGGGATAAGGATAGAAGATATAGGTATGTAGAAAGAGGGTAAAATGAACAGAAAAATAAGGAGGTAAGAAAATTGGCCAGAAAGATAATTAGGAAAGGAGAGGAGCATGAAGGGAGGAGTAAATGAAGGGAGTGCCTGTGTAAGCAAAAAGGATAGAAGGAGAGACAATGGGTGGAGGTTAAAGAAGGATGAGAAAAATAGGATGAAATAAGAGGTTTAGCAGGATATTACAAAGAAAAAAATGAGACAGTGGATGGAAATTAGGGGAGAGAGAAAGATTGAATGAAGGAAGTAATGGTAGGTAGAAACTGAAGGAATAAGCTGTGTCTAGTCAGGGCTGAAAGAAGGATGGCTTTAAGACAGCAAAGGTTTTAAGGAAGGAAAATAGAAATGCATGGAAGAAAGAATAAAATAATTTGCAAAATGGAAGAAATATAAGATTTAGGATAGGCAAACAAAAAGTGTAGGGGAGGTAGAGAGGACAACTGTCAACACCCAGCTAGTCAGAGCTGCCTGAAAGAGCCACTGCAGGGACACAAATCCCTGTCCTCTCCCACAGTTTCTTCCATAAATACATAAGAATAATCACAGTGGGATGAAAAGCACCCCAAGACACCTGGAGACATTCAGACGTGTCATGAACACATGCATACACCTGTGGATTGTTCGTATCAGCGTAAACAACTTTTTCCTTTAGGGTATTTGTCCCAGATTGATGTGATTAGTGCTGCATTTTGGTAGTGCACAGCTGTAGTTTACTACATGTATGTGTGGTCTGCCCTGGATAAAAATAAATATGTTTTGTCAGTAAGCATAAAAATCATTTGGTAAGTTCTTAAACACAGTTTAAGAATTCTAAAGATTTTGCACAAAAGCTTTTTCCTATAGTTTGGACATTGTTCCCCTATAAGATCCACCTTAGACATTTTTTGTTATAAAATGTTCTTTTTTGGAAATTATTTAAAATATAAAAAAATTTTACTGCTAGACACAAAAATTTATGTCTATAATATCATCAAGCAGCTTAAAGTTTTCATATCAAAATAGTGGATGTCTCTTTTATTTTTTTATAGCAACTTTCAAGATAAATAATAACAATTTGTCTAGAACAGCTGTAAGCTGCTTTGGCACAACCTTTTCTAAAATCTGAGCAATAAACAGTAATTTCAGTAATAAAAGTACAAAGTACAGGAGTGTTTGTGTGTTCAGACACAGCGACCTGAACATGCAACTCCAACACAAGCCCATCACTGGTTACACGCTACCATATTTCAGCACAATTATTAAGTAGTGCAGAGTAGTTTAAAATAGCCGTGGTTACACCAGACACACATGAGTTGACTCTAAAATATCTAAGCAAATTTGTGTGTAGACAAGCTGTCAGCATGTTTAATCCTTGATATGGTAAGGTTTTAAGGAACAAAAGCGCTTTAATCCAAGTAACGGTGCAACTTTGGTTTTTGGTTGAGGGTGTGTGAAGCTTTTAAGTGAAGAGAAGTGCTCAAGATAGTGAGTGGATAGGTTTCCCCGTCTCCCCGAAAATGCATTTTCAGGTTCTTTGAAAGTTACCAAGGTGCAACATAATTATTCAAAGTTATGTTAAACATAACCCTCTGCTGTGAGTCCCTAAGCATAACCATAACAAAAACTGATGCTATAGTCCCTACAAGTGGGTATTATTACAGCGAGAGCAGATATTTGGGTTAAAAAAAAACACAGGCTGTCAGAGAACACATTACTAACATGCTCTGTTGTTGACACAACTGCCTTGTAGCAACATGTGCTCATTACAGATAGAAAACAACATGGTTACAAATGTTTCCTTCCTTCATTTTGCACATATCTAATATCGCAAAAAAAAAAAAAAAAAATCAAACATTTTC
>VUQJ01025216.1:17782-30632 GCA_015108635.1 Andinoacara biseriatus
ATTGCAAGGACAAAAGGAGAAGAAATTCAGGCTTCCAGAAAAAGGTTTACTGAGTCTCCTACTGTCACCAATCTCTCTCTTTAGAGTTTGGAACTCCACAATCCTCAGTCAGACTGAATTTAACCCCTTCGGTCATAATGCAGGAAATTTGGTGGGAAAAAAAAAATCATCTCCTTCCTACAAAACTGTTTTGGTTAGGAGATGTCAGAAAATAAATATTACAGCACAATATATAACTACAGAAACTGATGTACACAATTCTGTATGTGGTGACCACATAATTTTCTTCATCTTCTGCAGATGAAGAAAATTCAAAAACCTTTGTTTCCCTCACAATGATCAGTTGACCACAAGGTGTCTAACAGTCTGAGGGGCGAGAACAGTTAACACAATAATGTGGATGGCAGGCCTTCAAGCAGAAAGCCACTGCTCTCCAAAAACAACACTGGTCTGCAGTTTACTAAAGCTCACACTAACAAGCCGGCATGCTGTTGGAGCAATATTTTTTGGTTTGAAATGACACACATTCTGTTTGGAGGACTCCATTCAATCTTGAAACATTGTGGTTTTAGTGTCTCGGCTTGGGCCCGTTTTCCTACATCTGGGCCAAGAGAGCTTGTTACCACTGACAAAAGCAAAGAATTTTGAATCATGCTAGCCAATTCTGAATCAAAATGTCAGGACATCTGTCCATTAACTGAACCCCAAAAGACAGTGTGCCAAGCAGAAGGACAACAACTTCAGCACACGAGTTGTTCTCCCAAAAGAACTGCCACAGAAGAATAATGTCATTCAAAGTCCTGACCTTATTCCAAATTATGTGTGGTGGAAGGCCCAAAAATTCATGGGAGCAAACCCACCAACTTGCACTGGAATAGTCTACATGGTGTTTAGGGGTTTTTTTTTTTGCTTGTTTGTTTTACTTTTTAGACTTTTGCGAAAATCTGATGATAATATTGATGCAGTATAGCATCAAAATCATCATAGTATTTAGCAAAGCCAGATAATCTTTATACTGCTTTCAGCTGTTTGCTCCTGTCAGTCTTCCTAAACTTCCTTTCTTTTCTCTGCTCAACCCACTCTTATAAGATCTGTTCCTCAGTAGTATGCAGTCACAGTCACTGTACCCCATAACAAGAGATATCCATGACTGGAATATAGTGACTTTTTGAAAATAATCCTTTGGATGAATTTACCCTTTGTGTGCTTCACACTTAATCCACTTTTGGTGCTTCTGAGATGAAGCAAAACTTAAGTGTAAAATGAAATCAGTGTGATTTTTTTTTTCAGGAAGCACACAAATTATTCTTTTTAAAAAAAGTGGACATTAGGTATGTTCAATCTTTCAGACTGAAAACTATCACCAGCTTACGTCTGCATTATCTTCTTATTCTCGACCAAGAAACGACTAATCTGCAGTTATTGTATGCCTTGCATGCAGGTGGGTACCCCACTGCATTGGCTGAGTGTCCCACACATCATTGATTTCTTCTTGAGAGAGACAGAGAGGACTCAGAGACCTCCACTGAGAGGATAATTCTAGGGTTGGTATTGGTAAGAGTGCTACAGTTAGTATTATCTGCAGTGCACTGAATGCTGCTCCTGATGTACTTAGAGTCTCCGCTGCATCTAATCTTGCAGCTGACAGTTCCTCAGTGTGTAAGTGAGGGCTGTGTGTATATGTTATTTTACACTTTACATTAAACTACTTGCTTTACATCACATTTACACCTCCATGTGTACAGACACATGCCTTAGAATTTAATCTTACACGTGAAATGATATTTGGGTGTATAATAGCTGTAATTTTATGATAATTGGTGCAAGGACTAAACAAGTAGTGGCAGGTCAGTTTATAGTGTAAACCAATGGGAAATTAGTTTAGGAGGGTCCAGAAGACTGATACATTAAGGCGGTGACGGAACGGAACGGAAGAAGAAGGTTGTGAAAAAGCTCTGAGTAGAAACATTTACAATGGTACTGGCTAAAAAAGTAATGATTTCTATATAAACATGTAACACCGTGACTCTGCTGCTGCTGCTGTGTTGAGTCAGTGATGTTACAGTATCTATTTGTCACTTAAAAATTAATAGAACAATAGCATAAGAATACAGCATACAGGGAAGTTCTATATTATTTTCAATTTCCCTCAGGGATTAATAAAGTGATCTATCTATTTATTAGGACTGTTTTGGAGAACTGATACAGTTCAGTGAAATTCAATATTGTCAGTCACCCTAAGTCATAGGTCAGTTCAAAGTCAGCATCAACCCTCACAAACAAAACGCAGAGCCCAATAACTATCGAGCTCTGATAAGACAGTCCTAATGATGTTCTGCAGTACGTGTTGCACACAGAACATTGTTAAAATGCAAACTATATTTAATGAATGTCAAGATGGTCTCCACAGGCCTAGACATATGTTCACTAGCCCTGTAAAAGCACCCATCAACAGTGCACTGTGTACACAGGCAGACAAATTGATTGCGCACATGCAAAGACGCAAATGTACAGGACATGAAGATACTGCCTCTCAGGGTCTTAATTATTTATACAGGAAGTTAAATCAATGAAAAATGCAGATTACTCTTGTACCACATGCAGCAGACAGACGTCTCTGTCTCCTCCAATGGCTCAGCACAAATGACAGCATGCTTGTGGAATTCACAAAGTTGCCCCCCACCCCCTTTTTTTTCTTTCTTCTGACAATGCACTGTTTGCTTACTGTGACCAGAGGTGATAACTATATTTTTTTCAACCATCATTTTGCGGTATTGCTGCTGCCAAAATGTGACAACCCATGCACAGGTACTCATTCAAGTGTTTTGCGAGCATCCGCTTGTTAATAACACTGTCTCAATAGCTGAAACCATCCACGCCTAAAAGTGAGCCTCTGTGCTCTTTAAATCTTGCCTAAACAGCAGCAAAATGTAACCGAAATGCTTTTTTTTTTTATAAGCAAAAAAGGAAGATGACTTTACAAGAAGCATTTTGAAGCTGCTCTGTTGTCTGTTCGAGTTAAAATAACGTCACCTCAAGTATTTGAAACCACTTTTAAAAAGTTATTTTTACCCTCAGACATCACTCTCCCACTCACAGAGAGACAGCTCCGAAAGCACCTTACCCAATGAACTATTATTGCTGGATACTTTTTAAGGGCTGTCTGGATAGAGGAGCTTGAATATGCAGTAATTTGGCCGCCACACTGGCAGGAACTGAAAGGTTCTAAGTACATTTAAAGAAATAAACAGCTGCATTAGCTGTAATCCACCGCCCATCTTCAGTGAGATTAAAAAAAAAAAAAATCTGCTACACACTGCGGCTGACACTGTAAAACCTCCATACGTCCCCTTCACAACGCCACTTCTCTGTGGTAACATACACAATGTACAGCACAGAATATTGCTGAGATGCCAGCGCAATGATTAGTGTTCTCAGTGCTGTTATAGCAGCTCTGGTGGCTCGGCTAATCTGCTGCTTTATTGTACAGCAGCACCGATATCCGCACCAGAGCCAGTGCATCCAACAGTTGCACGCACAAGCCCGGTTCCAACATTGTAGCACAAGAACTCGTCTCTTAGGCGCGCACACACGCGCGCTCAGCAGAGAGTGCGCTGAAAGGCCAGGCAGTACAACACGCCTCAGTAGTGTGCGCCAGCCTAATCTAGTCAGGCCTTTTATCCCATCTCCTCCCTCCACTTCCACTTAAATCAACACTTCACTGAGAGCTACAAAGCAAGTTTGCATCCTCGACACATCCACTACGCATGTGCACGTGAACACATGCGCACGCTTTACTTCTCCTCCTCCGTTGTTAGTCTCTGTTTATCTCTCACTTTGGCACGCTCGCCTCATCTCCCTGCGTCTCAGGCACAAGCAGAAAAACGCATCTCACAAATGCACACTCCTGTGCACGCGCATGCTCACGCGCACTTCAAGTCACACACCACAACATACTTACAGCAGACTCTCACACAACTTTGAAAAAGGCTGGTAGTCTCTGAGGAGATGCTGCAGTGTGAATGAATAAAAAGCTGAATGTAGCTTAACAATCTGTGCTCAGCCGAGTGAGCTGGCCATTGCCCAGACAGCAAGTTGGTACCCCTGTAAACAAAAGGATGACTATATGCCGACTGCCATTACACAGCTTCAAAAAGGCCTACTGGAATGGAGGCTTTTGCCATGTTCTTCTTCATATCAATGCCCGTATTCATGAATGTCAAATTCAATTGTCCTTATCAACCCAGCTTTCGGGCAGGCAACACAACATGATTTGGTGTTTATCTTTGGAACATGACTGGTATACAGGCAACACACAGAATTTCTAACACACACACACACACACACACACATTCTGGGAAATCTAAACTTTCAAGTGTCATTAGTAGCTATTCACTTTGGACCTACTCTCTGCAATCAGCATCAGCCTATGTTTGGATTGTATGCCCCCCACCCACCCACGCGCACACACAAACACACACGATAACGCAGACAGCTCTGATAAAAGCACAAGAGGTCCAAAAAGTAATTTTACTGGGGTCCAACAAAAGAAGTGTTTTCACAGGATAACCCCTGACTGGGAGTGTGACTGTATATGTATGCAAGTAAACCAGAACTATAGTTAGTTGGTGTCTATTTGTACTTGCGCAATTGTGTGTGTGTGCGTGCGTGTGTGTGTGTGCGTGCGTGTGTGTTGGGGGATTTAAGCTGAGCAGGGAGAATTTTATTCAGGATTTCATTAGCAGGGAATAGGAGATGTTTGTCCTGGCCAGCCACCTCTGGCTCAGGGACAAGAGTATGTCTGTAACCCAGCTAAACTGTCGGCAAGGGCAAACACTGTGGCAGGTTTATGGAGTTAAACTGTGTTTCTTTATATATTCCTCTCAAACTGAGAGAAAAAAAAACATACAGAGGTCGAGCTGCAGTTTGTTCACACTTGGAGCGCATCCATTGTGTTTCTGGATACAAAAAAAAAAAAAAAAATGTTTTGTGTGTCTGTCCAAGCGCTCTAAAAGTGACCAGGATTTGAACAGTATCAGTGGTTAGCAGCCATTATGAAGAGACCGGCTGTAGATTCTGCACTCTGAAAAGTGCACTTTAATGTGGTGAGAAAGTGAACCTTTCATTCCATACGCATTACTTTCCAGCACACACAACAGAATGTTTTCAAACAGAAACACACACCTAAAATCCCATCAGTGTGCAGTTATTTGACCCAGAAAAGACTTTTGTGAGAAATCTCGGTAAATACTGAGGTCTTATTTTGTGGATTATAACCTTGATGTGTGTTTTAAAGTTTACCATACGTGTTAGCAAAGAAAATTTGCGGGATATAATGAGCTCTAAGATCCACCCACCCCTCCAACCTGTGCTGCCTAAATCTTGGGCATCTTAAACTGGATTTATAGTTAATGCTAGGGTTTAAGCAGGGGTCTCACTATTGGTACCCATGACCCATGTAGTGGATTTTGACTCACCTCAACACTAGAAGGATTTAACGTACATGATTGGGCTGCACCATTCAATCACATGCCATCAGCCTACACACAGCCCTGGGAAGCTTTGCCTTTTTGTTCAGTTATATGAGACTGTGACAGAAGGAGGCATAAGGTTTGCAGTGAAAGTCATATCTCTACCACTTATGGTATTTATTATTAGCTATTTGTGCTAAGAAGTCCAGAAGTGGCAGTCACTCTAAGGAAACCGGTTCTTCCATGATACTATGTAAAGGTTTCTTTTTCACATTTTTTCCCCATTGAACAGAAATCTACAGCAGCTATGACCAACCCGTCTTACTTTATTGCTCCATAAACTGCTGATTTCATGCAGCCTGCAAAATGTGACGCTAATTTAAGTAGAGTAGTAGGGTAGAGGAAAGGACAATATCACTGCAATGTCTTTAACATAATGCAATGACTCTTGCACAGGTATGGAGTTTTACAGGGTGGAATGACCTGCACTGCCCTGAGACCAGAACAAATATAGCAAAAGATACAAAGAGATGAGAGAGAACGGACAACAAAGAGCAAAGAGAGAGATAAAGAAGGAACAGCTAAACAACAACAACACATGGGGAAAATCCCTCAGGCCAGTCTTTCAATTATCTATCTGGTCCCCAGTGTAGGAATCAAACATCCACCAATGCACAAACCCACCCCGTCGTACTCCCATCGGGGAGTTCACACAGTGAATGAAAAACGTTAAGAAGAAAACCCAGTCCCCATGCTGATAGCTATAATAAGATCATATAGTTGATGCACAGCATACATGCAAATAATGCCTACTTGTAAGAGATTAATATTTTTAATTATATAAATATATAGTGCTGAATACAAATCTATTTTACTTTTAAATACAAAGCATTTGATTGAAATCTGAGTATGAATTTATCAAGAAGCAAAACAAGCATCCCAATTAAATGCTCTGCTTCACAGTGGAAGGTGGATTATGACGTCACAATTTTGTTCTATTTTTTCAGGTTTTTTTGACAGCATGAATGCGTATGTGAACTATATTATACTAATAGCCAGATTGCTAGTAGAACCACAAAATAAAGTAAGAACAGAAAATCTGGCAACTAGAGGAACTAGAGGAAAAGTGTTACATATAAATGCATTGAGATGAGTCAATTAGAATGGAGCTCTGCAAAAAAGTCTGAAATTGTTTAATAAAAACAAACTTTCTTGATTATGACACAATATTTATGATTGATGATTCCATCATTTTTGGCTAGTTTTCCCAAAAAATAAAAAATACTACTCTCACCCATGCTGAAGCCCTCGGTCCACTTCTATAAAATCTTAACTATTTAATCAGTTGTACGGAGAATGACAGGCAGCTTCTGGATCAGAACACAAAGAATGATTAAGCAATATCACGAGGAAGTGCTGCTGTACTGGATGTACAGCTGTGATTTGAGCACAGGTAGAAGGCTGTAGGTTGAATGCCAAACATAACCACAACTGGGCTTTCAACACAGTCTCATGATGGTTTGTGAAACGCAAAAAGAATTTGAATGATTTGTTTGCTTGGACACGAAAAACAGGAAGAATAACCTGCCACTTCTAAGGACACTGAACATTGTTGCAATGTTTCACATGCCATTTTATGTCACAGCAAAGACGTAACCATTAGCAAACTCGCACGACAGGCTTCATATCTTAGCAGTTGGCTAGAGCATTAGTATGAGGTTCTTCTTCCTCTAACAACAGCTCTGAAGTATTAAAAGCTAATACAAATTCTGCAGCAGGTGGAGAGCTTACTCTTTTGTTGTCTAGATGAAGCAATGATACCTCAAGACCGTATTTGGCTTGGTCTTCAAAATGAAAGTTAAGATTTATACTTTTGAGACTCAGCCAAGTCAGTAAGCAGCTCAAAGTCCTCGTTGTTTGTCTCATAGTGTCGTCTTAATTTTTGTTCTTCTCTAAATTGTGCAGGTTGGCTGATGTCACATGAGCACATCTATAAACTATATAAAATTATGTTGATCAGTGTATTTAAGCGTATTCCTTATCCTTCCATCCGTTAATAAATTGGTCTCAAGTATTGTTGACATTCTGTATTTACAGTATGTTTGTAGGCCATGAACCATAAAATGCAAATCTGGAGCTGTCCCATTGTAATTTTTAAAAATCTGAACTGAGTATCTCCCATCTCCAGAAACTAGATCAGCCTGATGGCCAGGGGCCATAGTCTCTACACTGAGATACACACCCACACACACACATACACTTAAAATAGCTAACAGCTAGAGGTTGTGCTCTGTGTCTCTCCCTTTTCACCACACCAATAAAGTCTTTGTCAGGCACTTAGCAGTGTTCTAAAAGGAAGTACAATGACGGCCAGAGCTGTTCATCTCAAAGAGTTGTGATATCAGTGCGGGTCTTGGACATTTCTTAAGCTCTCAGTGTTTTAGTTTCTGCTTCCTGCAAGTAAATTTAACTCTAAACATATTTCTCAAAAAAATCTGTGAACTGGAATTATGTTCGATGCCAGACGATATTAAATTGTTGGACATTCTATCAGGAAGTGCTGGGGACTGTTGGAGCCTTCAGCAATTTCCGTTGTGTAACTGTTAGAGGTAGAGGCTTCTGACAGGAGCTTTTAAGAGGCAGAGAATCCATTAGACAAGGGTCGCTACAAAGTGGCCAACTATTAAAAATGCAGCAGCACCATTATTCCCTGACCAAGCCTACAACTCCTGCCTCCTTCTCTGCATCCCTCTTTATTTCCCTTTGGATCATTATCTCTTCTTTTTTTTTTCCTTTTGAATTCTTTTTGCTACAGCCATCTGTTCTCTTTTTGATATGTCTCCTTCACATCCCTTTTTCTCCTCTATCCTGCTTTCTCCCTCCCTCCTCCACATATTTTTCTATTACAAAACTGGCAGGGGTGAGCTTCTCTCACCCCTCTGTGCATGCGCTGACCCGCTGAAGCTTTTTCATTCCTATTTAACATAGTAAGGCAACGGTCAGCGTCCGCTACTGTACTCTGGGACAAGAATAGAACAGCCCACGGAGAATAATAAATGGACATATATGGGTGGTTAGGAGAGTCCCTTTTAAGCAGTAAAACTACCCAGGCCCGGCAAACTGAACAGATGGTAGGAGAGAGGGAGAGAGAGAGAGAGAGAGAGAGAGCGCCCAGAACACAGTGGGATAGGGGCTGGAAAAGAGAGAGAAAGAGGAGGGAGAGTGTAGGGTAGGGCAATAGAAGAAGGCAACATAAGGCTAGTCTCTCTTCTTTTCATTGGCATGCGACACTATGGAGATCAGAGTTGAAATCTAAACAGAATAGCTGGGTCTTTAAACAACATGCACGTAATAATACAGCCGGTTGTAAAACTACAACCGATGCAGGCAGGCAGATGCGTGAGAAGAAACAGGGCATGAGCAGAATGCATGCAGGGCTATAAAGCCTATACCCTGTTTACTTTGCACACTAAACACACACTTTTCAGCATCTGTGTGCGAGAGATGTGTGCTGCATAATTTATGGCTGCTGTTTCTGCTAAGACGAAGTACTTTATATTTGACAAGAGGAGGAACAGAAGCTCAGGAGGAGACGAGGAAAGAAAGGAGGGTTATGTGAAATGGAAGATGAGTGAATGAGTTAATCAAATTTTTAATGTTCTCCTTGTGTTTACAGAATGCAAGGTGTTTTTAATGACAGCAAGCTAAGCCGAAAAGAGGTCATGCATGTTTTGCGTGCCCCCCTCCCCCCCTTCTCTCTCCTTCCTTTATGAGGTTTGCTCATCACAACAAAGCCAACCACTGACCACATTTATCTAGTGCATAATAGGAAGTAATTGAATGTGAAAAGCTCATTTTTGAAGGGACAGAATATTCTATTTAGATGTCCAGGCATGTCCGCATGTGTCATTACTTTGATATCAACTGAATGCTGTTTCTCATTATCCTAATTAAAGCTCCTTGTGTGCCGCTGAGCATATTAGCACACTGATCTGCAGCAAACTAATGATTAGCTGGTTGATAATATGACTTTTTTTTCTGTTAGCCTCTCTTATCTCACCCTTAGTGATTATCATCAAAGATTCACATCCTCAGTCAATCATCATCAGAAGCTGCAAAGATTAAAATGAAAAAAAAAAAAAAAACTTGAATAGCCCAGCTATAGTTGGAGACACATCATGCATGAAGATCAAAGTTCACTAGCAAATTCATGCACGCAAAGACATAAAATCTTGCGCACGCTCAAATAGTAAAACATGTAAAAGATGACAGTAATGAAAGCATTAGGGAGATGGGATAGACTAGAAAGTTTTGGCATAAAAACTAAAGATAAGGAAGAGCGCTGGCTTATCTTTGGAAATGTTCAGCACTTACCTACAGAGAGGACCATAATTTGTTGGACATGCACACAATTTTTGTAGTTTTTCCTCTGCACACCACCAAAGCTCTCGCTGTAATTTTAATGCAATGTTAAACATCAGGCCCAAAGAGATGTAAGTGCAAAAATAAAATAAATCTATCAGCGAGACAGCAAAAAGCTGAGTGGCCAAATCTGGTGCATTGTTAATTATTGCATGCTTACAGCAAGGTTTACACCAGGTCAAATTAGACTTTGCCAGAAAACATCTAATTTTGGACAAACTAAACCAAGATTAACTTGTACCAGAACAATGGGGAGAAAAAAGTACGGAGAGGAGACAAATAGCTCACGATCCAAAGCAGACCACATCGTTTGTCTAACACGGTGAGGGCAATATTATGGCATGGCCACGGTATGGCTGCCAGCGGAACTGTGTTACTAGTGTTTACTGATGACTGATGCTGTATG
Source organism: Andinoacara biseriatus (assembly GCA_015108635.1). Classification (NCBI taxonomy): domain Eukaryota; kingdom Metazoa; phylum Chordata; class Actinopteri; order Cichliformes; family Cichlidae; genus Andinoacara; species Andinoacara biseriatus. The sequence continues at coordinate 28,082 of VUQJ01025216.1, forward strand.
CTGGTAACTGATGATAGAAGTACTGGAGCAGGATGAACTCTGAACTGTACAGGGCTATACTCTAATATTTCGCCAAATATTGCAAAACTGATTTGACAGCACTTCACAGTGCAAATGGATAATGACCCAAAGCAAACTGCAAAAGCAACCCGAGAGTTTCTTAAAGTAAAAAAAAAAAATTGGATATTCTTCAATGCTCAAGTCAGTCACCTGATCTCAACTCAATACAGCATGCTTTTCAATTATTACACATAAAACCGAAAGCAGGGAGAGACCCACAAACAAGCAGCAACTGAAGGTGGCTGCAGCAAAGGCCTGGCAGAGCAACTCAAGGGAGGACACAGCATTTGGTGATTTCCATGAGTTCAATGAGTTCTAGACTTCAGGCAGTTTTTGAGATTGTCTTCCAAGTATTAAACTTGGAGTCTCTGTAAATGGCTTACTGTGTATAAAAATGTCTAAATCCTAAAAATTTTATGCAAACCTTGTACAACCTCTTGAATTATAGCTGAAAGTCTGTGCCTCAATCACATATTGATTAATTAAAAATACAGTTTGGTTGTTTTTCAGAGGAAAAACTACAGAACAGAAACAGGGGTTAAGAAAATTTGCCTTGTCAAAACTAAAATGTGTCATGAATGCCACTTTTCTTCTTCTTAAAGATGTCAGATGATAGATGTCGAATTTTGCTGTTTTTCTGTTGTTTCTATTGTGAAGTTTGCTGTGGTGACACACTGCACCACAACCTCAGAAAATCACAGCAACAATAACAAGCTGAAACACTTTGCACTGTTAGTTAGGGATTTTTACATTCAGTTTAGAGATTTCTTTATTTCTCCAAAAAATGCTTTCAGTCAGTACTAATTATGACTGGTAAGCAACACAGCAAGCAACGAAAATAAAGCAACTGAAACGAGCTCACAAGAGCAATCAGGAAAACCCTAAACATTGCTGATACTCAGGAATGACAGATCTGAGCTTTAGTCCCTCCAGCAACAGCATACCCTCTGGTTACATTTTAACAAATCACACAGAGAATGTAACAGTGCAGCTGCACTTGTGCATTAACCCTCACCCTGATCCCCCCCATCCCCTCTTACAGCCATGATTAAGGGCCACTAGGCTCACATAAGAGGGCATGCTATCACTCCCCACCCCTGGCTAATGTACACCAACTGTACCTATAGCCCATAAAGGAGGCAGAGCAAGAGTAAATTTCCGTTTAACAGCCGCACATTTACACACATGCTGTCATCTGCCCAAGCGTTGTTAGTTTAAGCCAGCCATTTCATCACTGCCTTTGTGTGAAGGTGGCGCATGTGCGTGTTAATGACTGTGAGGAAGTGTATCGGTTTAAAGATTGGTATTGCGGGGCAGTGAAGGTACCCTACATGTACTGTATGTACACACACACACACACACACACACACACACAAAAGTGATTTCCAGAGAGGGATAACCTCCGCTTGCTGGAATCAAGATTAATAAGAGGCCAATCAGATCAGTAAGCAAAAGTACGCGGGGATAAAAAGAGAGGAAGAGATGGAAAGAGATACGTTCAAAGTGTGAGAAAGTACTCAAGAGAGATCACACAATAAATACTACTCGTTTAGTGTCTCTCTGCTTCTGTCCTCCGTACACAAAGAAAAGAAGCCTGAAAACTACCTGCACACATAAATTCACACCCAACAATCGTTTACACACATTTTGCACTGACTTTGTTTCACAGACGCCTCATATCTGAAGTCAGAGCGGGCAGAAAAGGCTGTTGTCAAGGTCCATATAGGTCCATATAGATGTATAACTGAGCCTGAACTTCTGTGAAGCCTTACACACACCTCCTACAATCTGTCCTTTACACAAACTTACCATGCCTCTCAAAATAAACTCACAGCACAAAACACAGTCACCTCATCTCATTTAGAATTGCACTCATTTTAGAAAGCTGGAAACTACTTGAATTCACTCAGTCAACCCAAGCATCAACAGCTTGCATTCAAACTCATCTCTGTTACACTTCATTTTACACTTTACACAAACTTACCATACCCCACTTTGCTTGGTGGTCCATACCTTCAAATACCACCTCTCCTCTCCTCTCCTCTCCTCTCCTCTCCTCTCCTCTCCTCTCCTCTCCTCTCCTCTTTCTTACATCTCTCTCACTCATTTTTTCTCATTCTTTTCTCTCCTGCAAATACAGCAGTCAAATACAGCCCTGCTCAAAGACCGTACGGCAGTGCTATCGTCTCCTGTATCTTATCCTTTAAATCCATGCCGATAGGCTAGCCAAACATCGTAAAACCACTCATTCACAGTAAACTCAGGAAAGTGTTGCTAAAAAAATTTGTAAGATTTGTGAGCCATTTAAAAAAATGTAGCGTACGATGTGACCTCCCAACTTTCAGCTCCTTTCTTTTCAGACTTGCCTTACATTTTCTTTGCCTTACATCTACTTTCTCTCATCACAACTCTCTCCTCAAATGGACACAGCCGCCATGGCAGCATGCTCTTTGGACACTTTAAAAAAACAACAGCAAGCCATCTTTACACA
>VUQJ01025223.1:6829-17419 GCA_015108635.1 Andinoacara biseriatus
ATACATCAAATTTGCAGATGAAACCACGATGGTGGGGCTCATCTCTGGGGGAATGGTTCTGTCTATCGAGACGAGGTAGAGCAGCTGTTTCAGTGGTGCAGAGATAACAACTTGCTTATGAACGTGTCCAAGATCAAAGAACGGATCATTGATTTCAAGAAGAAAAAAAGGAAACAATAAGCCCTTAATTATCAGCAATACCAATGTAAAGAAGGCCACAGACCTCCAGTTACTGGGAGGAACTGACTTGGGGTACAAACACCACAGAGGTGGTTAAGAAGGGACAGGAGAGACTTTATTTCCTGAGAGTCCTCAGGAGGAACATCTCCCGCTGTTGGTGTCCTACCATGGCTCCATTGAGAGCCTTCTAACATATTTTTTTGTGTGTGTGGTTTTCCTGTTCCGCAGTTGCACAGAAAAAGGAGCACCAGAGGGTTATCAACACAGCCCAAAAATTATTGGATGCCACTTCCCGACTCTAGAGGACCTATATAGTTGCTACTGCCTCAAAAAGTTTAATAATATCATCATGGATCCATCTCACCCTGGTCACCTACTGTTAATAATGTCATTCAAACAAGGTTTTGGTTTTTAAAACATGTGGAAGTGATTGGAACACCTAAATTCAATAATGTTGATGTGTGAGTCAATACTTATGGTAATCTAATCTACCTCAAGGACCTCATGGAGCTTATTAGTTGGGTTTTATTTCTTATTTATCTGGAGGCCATTTCTACTAATGCTGTATGGTTCTCCTAGCACATTACATAGACATGCAAATTTGATAAAAATCTAAACTCATCAAAATGAGTCTAACTTTAAAGGTGGTTCTATATTTTCCAGACTAGTCAATTTAGTTCAGTACCAGTTAGAGTACCTTATAGTTAAGCTCTAGAGAACTATGTGCTGAAATAGGGTTTAGTGAGAACTACATCATTGTTGACGACAATTTGCAAAGTTAAAAAAAGCAGAAAGCTTTAGTGCAACTTCATCAAAATCCCATTTCAAAGAGCTTTATTTCTCTGTGGCTACAATAAATATATAGCTTCCATCACTCCATTATACTCCCAAGCAGCATTTGACAGTCGACCAGCAGAGCAGTTTGGGGTTTAGTGGCTCATTCAAAGTCACCTTGACGGCATAAAGGGAAGCTTTACTCACGCACTCTCTCTGCTCACTCTTTCACTGGTGGCCTAAGCATTTAAATTGGGACCCAAGGGTTTTAAATGTCATATAAGCAAATGTACACAGCTTGCATCAGCTGAGTCACTCTACCAGATAGAAAGATCTGTGATTCAGTTTTTTTAAGTTCACTTATGACTCGGTGTCTAAGAAAAGTATACTGCATGAACAGTAATGTCTTGAGTGTAACTGACACAGAGAGTTTTGAACTGATTTATGTAAGGTCACAGACTGGGAAGTGACCTGTCAGCAAAATCACCTGTACAAACTGTTACTCAGTTGCACGTGTGAAACTGCCACAAAATACAACCATGAGCCATCCATACCAACTCAAGGGTGCTACCTGCAGTATCTCTTGAAGGTTCTGCTTATGGTTTCCTTTTTTTTTGGCCACAGTGGCTTTATTAACACCGGAGAGTGACAGGAAATCATGAGCAGGCATACAACAGTGGAAGACGCGGGAAAAAGTGACAGGCCGGGACTCGAACGCGCGCCGCCCACACCGCCATGCAGCATAATGTACATATGGACACCTGCTTAACCTCTGAGTCACCCCAGAGCCCATGGTTTAGTTTTTTAAAATGAGAGAAGGCTTTTCTATGTACATTTAGACAGACTGAAAGTAATTTTTATCCTGCTTTGGAATTCTATATATTTCATTTATGAAGTTGGAGAACATATAATTAAATAATTATCCATGAAAGAATTGCACACAAAACTGAGTGAAATTATTTTAATTTCATGAATAACTCTAAGTCATAATTGGTGACAATGTTAACACTATCCCTGAACCCATATGGCATGTAACACTGTATGTGTAAACACAGAATATAACAGAAAATTACTACAATGACTTTGTAGTCACTAATGGCGGTAATTTTTTGCCTGATAAAAAAATGAAAACCAAATTCTTCATTGACCTTTTACTTTCCAATACAATCCATCCATCTATCCATTTTGTTCTGATTACCCAAGGCTGGGTCAACCCCGAGGTAGGACATGCCCAGAACACCTAAGCCAAGAAGTGACCACGAGGCATCCTAGTCAGATGCTCAAACCACCTCACATGGCTCCTTTATATGTGGTGGAGTAGCAGCTGTACTCTGAGCCCCTCTTGAATGACTTCACTCTTCACCGTATCTCTGCGGGAGAGGCCAGACACCCTTTGGAGGAAGCTCATTTCCACACTACCCAAAGCTTGTGACCATAGGTAAGGGTAGGGACATAGATCAACTGGTAAATAGACAGCTTCATGAATAATGCAAACCTAAAACTCCTAAAAAGTAACTGAATACAATAAGTCACGTTTTCCATGTTAAATCTCATACACAAACTCAATTGCAGCTTTTCACTTTAATGCTGACCAGGCTTTCTAATGTATGTGCAGATTGCAGTTTTGGAGTTGCAAAGTTTCTGTCATGATGAGTCATGCTTTAGAATCTCACTGTGCAGAAAAAGTCAGACTTTTTACTCCTAACTTTACTTCCTAGATTGTATTTCGCTTTTTCTTGGCTGAATGAGCTGGTATTCAGCAGCAGACTCTGAGCAGAGCATATTCTGGGACATGTTGTTTCAGGCTGAGTCACCCACAACACAAATCTACTGTAGCCTCTGTTTGCATCTTCCCTGAGACATTTCTGCATTGCTGATGTTGATGCCTGCTGCTAAAAGAAGTGTTATTTACAGTGCTGTCATAAACACATGGTGCTGCTGTTTGTACATGAAAAGAACTGTACAGAATGACATTTCCAACTATTTAGAATGTTGTATTTGATACCCAGGGTGGAATGGCAGTGTGGGGGTTAAAGCTGTCTCCTCACAGAAAGAAGGTTCTGGGTTTGAATCCAAGGGCCTTTCTGCATGCCAACAGTTTGCCTGTTCTTCCCATGTCCCTCCCTGGGTAATCCACCTTCCTCCCCCAGTCCTGTGTGTTAATGAACATCAGCCTGACCTGATGTGGTCAGTTTATAGAAGTTCTTGTTTTATGATGATACATTTTTGGCTGAGTGTCACCTGTGGGACGGGACACTCTCACAAAACTTAAATAGTGTGTAAAATGGACTCAAGAGTCTTTACCAAAGCATTTTTCATTCTAATTCCCTTTTGTCATGGAAATAAGAAGTAGAAAATAAATCTTGTGAAAGCACAAAAAATATTTTAACCCTAAAACTGAAATTCACTGCAATTTTCTAACCACTATAGAAAACAAATTATTAATTAGTTTGCAGAGTAGTTCCAAATAGACAAATACAACCTTTTAAAATGTTTCAGTGAAATCAGAGAATGCAGTTCATAGTTCTCTGTAGCTCATTCCATTCAAAGTATTTGAAGTATTTTTTAAGTTCAGTGTGAACAAGAGGCACAGCTAATGGTAAAATGTCCTGCAACCTGACATTGTAAGTCATGTGTTTAAATTTATTTAAGGAGCAGAGGTAAGCAGGCAATCATTACTGTAGAACCTTGCAAATAAACACCATATAACATCGGTGGCGCAGTGGTTAACACTGCCACCTCACAGTGAGAATTCCATCTGGATGGCTCGAGTTCTGTGTTTGTGTGGGTTTACTCTGGTTTCCTCCAGCACTTACTGGGATTAGGTTAATTGGCTCCTCTAAATTGCCCATAGGTCCAAGTGTGAATGGTTGTTGTCTCTTTGTGTTAGCCCTGCAACAGGCTTGTGACCTGTACAGGATGTGCCCTCCCTCTTGTCCTAAGTCAGCTAGGATAGACTCCAGCCAGTCCATTATGTGTGGCACTATCAATGAAGATTAAGGAGCCCATCCCAGAAGAAGCCACGCAAGCCCAAGTTGATGTTTTAGGGTCTTTCTTTACAGCATGTACAATGTTTCTTTCATCAGCTGTTTTCTGTCAATTGTTTTCCCTGGTTTACCTGTTCAACATCTTTTACTTAGCACACAGTGATGACTGTCTTCTTCAGGACATTCCAAATAGTTGTACTGGCTATGGCTAAAGTTTGTGCAAAGGCTCTGATTGATTTTCCATCTTCATAATTCCTTTTTTTTTTACCAATAGCTTTCTGGTTTTGATGTTGGTTACTCTAGCTATAAATGCACAGTTTGCACAGGAAAAGCCCAATCTGAAACTAAGCAAAGACATTCAGTGCTTTTTTTGTTTGTTTGTTTGTTTTTTTCTTTGAATCAATTAACGGGACAAACCTGGGCAACAAAACACACCTGTCAGTAACTTGTTCAAATACTTTTGCTCACATGAAAAATGGTTGGGTTCAGACAAAAGGTGATATATTCTGAACTGTGTATTAAATTGAGATGTAAGCTGGAAATAAAATCTGAGCTAATGTCAAACTGAAATGTTTTCAGTTTACGATGAAAATAAAGGGACTGGCCTCACTCTTCCAATACCTTTGGAAGGGAGTGTAAGTATTTAGCTAGTAGCTACTTCAGTGAACAAGCAAGATAAAATTAGCAACCTACCGGCTGCTCTGGGTATCAAGCAGTTTCTCTAGCATGTAAGCTAGCAGTCATACGAAAAAATTTTTTAATGAAACACTGGCTAATGACTTGTGATTGACAAGTCACAGCAAAAGATTGAACCAAGAAGATTCAGATGATTGGACTGGATTTACTGAGAGGTGCCAGAAAGACTAAAGGCTGTCAACAAGTTAATCAGTACAGCCTGTTCCATAAAAAGTTGTAGAATCAACTGGCGGCCTTGGACTGCTGCTTATCTCATGCTTCACCTGGATGTTTTGTAAACAGATGCTCTACGCTCCCGCTGTCCTGTCTTCTTCTGATCTGTGTGGACTGATCTACTTGACCTAGCTGCTGATGGACATTCCACCTCTTATCAGAACTGTTAGCTGAGGATGGGAGTTTGAGTCAGCCCCGAAGTGGCCCGATCCCCCTCTCACCTCACACAGTACGAGATGATTTTTTAACCTAATTACCCTACGGTGTTTTCGCTATTGTTTTTCTTATCTTTGTAACAGCAGCGCCTGTATTACGGCTGCATGACCACAGACACCTGTCCCCCTTGTTTGTTCTCTTGTTTGTTTGTTTGTATTTTGGGTGTTCTGGAACATAATCTCATTGTGTACATTGTGTACAATGACTAATAAAGGAAACTTGAACTTGAATATTTGCCCTTTATGGCCCACAATAGGAGCAGTGTGACGAATGGCTGGAATCATGTTTAAGAAACATATTTTCAGAACTTAAAATTAAATTGTATATTTCTGTCAATTTTCGCCACATTCTCTCTTTTTTCCTCAGAGCAAAGCTGAGCCATAAAGTTACAGCTGTCCCCAAATGGGGTCAGTAACATTGTCCTCCATGTCCGATTGTCATTGGCATCAGGAGAATAAGAACTGAAGTGGTTTTTAAGTGGATTTTTATGTGAATTCTTCACCTATGTTGAAATATTTTTACCATATTCACTCTGCATACTTTGCATGTGAAAAAATAACTTCCCATTTGATGTGACTGCACAATTGGAGCAGTGTCACATCAGCTGAGAAGTAATCATTTATAAATGTATTTTTTAAATACTCGGTTACAGGCTAGCATTGCCCCAGATCAGTGGGCCTACAACAGTGTTGTTTTCGTGAACGATGACGATGACAATGACGAAATGATTTTGTTGACGACCCTTTTTTTCATGACGATAACGAGACGATGACGAGATACACGTGGCTCTTTGATGACTAAAACATTACGAGACGTGTGTGAGTTTTCGTTGACGAGACGAAACTAGACGAGAAGGTTAATGGATGTTTCGTCAGTCATCCGAAATGCATGGCATGTCTGCCTATTGTGCTTGTAACCTGTCAGTCAAAAGCTAAAACCTATCAGTAACGCTGCTGCATCCCATCTATTTTTGGCCACGCCCACCTTCTCCATTACTTTAATCCAGGGGTGTCAAACTCAGTCACAGGACGGGCTAAAACTGAAGACTGAGTCGCGGGCCGAACAGGATTAAAGATGATAATTTTAATCAGCAATATGAATTTAAATGGCCAGAATACAGCAACTTTTCCCTCAACACATTAAATACAATGTAAAATTATATGTTTCTTCAAACATCACATCAGGAAAAATGAACATATTTAAAGCCGATGAAAATTTGCAAAGTTTTCAGATAAAAACGGAATTTCTGCGCTTCACAGTCAGAAAAACGCTGCATAAACTGCGCAGTGCGTTCAGTTTCTCAGCAAAAAGCGCAGCTGCAAACACAGCGGTGGAGACCTGCTATGATTTTATTTATTTATTTTTTGCAATAACGAGTAATCACGCGGTCCCGTCCCTGAAGCTTCACGGATGTAAGGATGACTCTTACACAGCCGCCTTTCATCCAGGAGCTCCGCAGAGACTTTTCCTTTACTTTTTCCCCCTCAGGTAGCTCATGGCACCTGTGTATAAGGCACTTCACCAAATTCTGAAGCTATTTCTTCCGAAACTGACTAAGAATCTTTGCCTCACTGTCTGTGTTATGATGCTCTTGGCGTGTTCTGTCTTCAGAACTTTGCTCCTGATGTGTGACGCAGTGATGCACTGCAGCTCACCTGTGCAGGTCTCCCTCTGCATCTTCTCCCGCATCCATCCCACCAATCCACTCTTACCCGGACATCGCAGGCGGGGAAAAGAGAGGCACGATTTACCTCCGATGTCAGCGATGCCTCCCTCCTGTTTGGAAAATCGCTGTTTTCCACTTTTCAGTTGGCCATTTCTGGGGGGTCAGACTAGCTTAAATATCACTATAAAAACTGCTGACTGCTGTTTTTATCCACTGATCAACGTGTCATCTGCAACAGTACACAGGTCCAGGCCTTCTCTGCACTGTGGGATTTGTAGTATAACTGGTGGGAGCACTATTTACCTGCCTGCCATTAATAATAACTATATGAAATCATATAAAGCCGTATGAAATTATATGGCAGATGTGGCTTGAGTCTGGACGTGCTTTAATCACTGATGGCCGACGCTGGACATTGCATGAAGGGGCTTCGTGGACGCAAACCAAGAAAATATCTATGGACTTATTTTCAATACAACACATGTGAAAGGAAAACTGAAGGCATTATTCAGGGAGATTGAGGTAACTGCATTAAAACTTGGTGGAAAAAACGCCAGAAATCTTAAGCAGCACCTGAAGGCACCACCACCCTGATATTTTGCACTAGTCAAAGATAGCCTGGTGTTGCGGGATGTCTGCTTTTGTGTACAATATACAACATAATTGCCCTGGCAGACAAGGTCAAGTTAAGTATGTGTTCTTCATCCATTACTAATATTTTGGGCATCTGTATGTTCATTGCACTTTAGCAAATTCTGAGAAATGAAGCCCCAATTGCCAAAGTGAGAATGATTTTGTTTACTGCGTTTTGGATTCACTGTTACCACTAATTATTCTTATTAATTTGTAAAGACTAATTAAAACTTTTTCACACTAATATTCTTTTAATATCATTTTTGACTGACTGAAGAGTCATTCACTAACTGGTCATAAACGATGTGAAATGATCTGCTGCTCACCGTTATGCACTGAAGTGACTGGACTAGGATTTGTTACATTTGAACACTCGAGCATTTGGTACTTTTGTAGGGATTTCTGCATCCTCACTCCACAGGGAGTTTTTGACCTTTGTGTTGAAGCTGCTTCATATTTCAAAGGTAATCAAAAGGGCACACACACACAACACTATTTAGTGTGTGTATTTTTGTGCAGCCGTTTTACAAACACCTATTTATGCGCTGTGGACTCAAAGAAATGTCCATCTAGTCACCCATCATTCCTTAAATTAAGTCCCACAAGACACGTTGTGAGTCTCACAAATATACATATACACACACATCATCTTCAAGATCTTCCACTAGCAAATGGGAGCAGCCATTATGAATTTCCCTGCTCTGTGCTTCCTCTACTTAACAAGCGTCAATCAGCTAACAGGCCACTTTGAAGTGACGACAGACTTGAATAATTAGGAAGAGGAAGAGAAGTGCTAGTGATAGGAGAGTACAAACATGGGAAAAAATAATAATGGGGAGACATAATAAAGCTAAGAAACCATGAAAGAAAAGATGAGATGATGTACTCAAGGCCAATGGGAAATGTATTTTTTTAATATATTTTTTTGTAAATATTTCTATGCTCCTTTCTGGCCAATTTTGCCACAGGAGAAATGCAACAAAGAAGGAAGAGGCAAAATACTGTAGAGAAGTGCTGGTACTGGAAATAGGGGGGGGGGGGGGGGGGGTTTATTTATTTAGAATTGTTTTCTATCCTGTATTGCCTCCAGGGAGAAAGGAGAAGGGTTAGGAAAAGAAAAGGTAGATAGAAAGAGAGAGAAAGCGCAAAAGCGGGAGAGGAAGGATACTGCCAGAACAGTTTCTGTTAAACACACAGGTAAGGAAAAACATGCTCGCGGCACACACAGAAACAAATACAGTAAAATATAGAAACAAATACAACGTCCTGCACACTCGCATGCACATGTAGGAAAATACAGACATGTATAGTATAACAATGAACACCAAAGGGTTTGCGTGTGCGAGTGGATGCACACTCAGGTAAATGAGAGCTGGCAGGTAGGACGACCAATTGGGTTGGACTGTCACTCCCGCCCCCACAACCCAACTGGTGGTTAGAGTTGGGAGAAAGAAGAAGGAGAAAACAGAGAACACGGAAGCAGACCTAGAAATGCAGATCTCCCCCCTGCACATTACACTCAGTCTTATCAGCCAAGACAAATTGGGAAGAATTTTATCTTCAGCAGAGATATGAACCACCACCCAGCTAGCAGCATTCATGGTGGAGTGCGGTTATGGCTCTGGTATGTCTAATAACATTATTCTCTATCTCTTTTACAATGGAAGGCAAGAGGTCCTTCCTAGATGGAGAACAGCAGGGTTAGGTGCCACATTTATTTTAATTTTGTAATTGAAATGTCACCAGAAAGTAACTGTGTCGTGGAACTCAAAACTTGATACTTTATACTTGATACTCGATACTCCATTGTTAGATCCCACAGGTACAGTTATATTGCATATATTGAATATAAATCATTTCTGTGTTACACACACACTCTCTATACGCAACATTCGATTCTAAATCATATAAATCATTCTCTAAAAATCTACAAATTTGAATTATGATCGTCCACTCAGTACCAGGCTTAGGCTATTAGGTAATCAAGATCTCAACTCACTTGACACCATGAAAAGGGGAAAGAAATTGTGCGTAACAGTGGACAGCTGGGAATTTAGGTAGAATTGTGATACGTAACAGCTCATGGGAAAAGCCGACCAAAAAGATGGTGATAACGCTGTGTGGATTGTGACTGTGATTGGGTTTCTTTTAAACCCAGTAGAGGCTTTATGACCACTTTAATAATTTACAAGCATGCTGCAAATTAGTTTTGATCTATTTGCATCTTTACTAAACCACTTTAATGGACACAGTTTGACATCTTCAAATTAAAAATTCATGGAAAATAAACAGTGCTAGCCAAATAAAAGCATTTTTTGCATGTTAATCGAGAAGTAGTAAAATTTTAGGAAAAAAAAATTTTTTTTTGCATGCTTTGTCACATATCGTGCAAGTTTTGCAAACCTGATAATCTTGACTGTGGTCTTTTGTCAAGAAGAGGCTTTTCACACTCACCAATTCATATGAATGGGAGCGTGTGTCCAAACTTTTGACTAGTACTGTATGATGTGGTAGTCCAGGGCCATCATCTGCCATAGACCCTCATACAGCAGCAGTTTAAAATCACCATCGTTGTTCAGTCATTACTAAGTATTTGCACTGGTAGAGTGTGATTACTAGTAAGTTTACTACTGTGTAGTACTGCTGACCTAGAATTAAAAACAGTAACAACTAAACCATGTGTATGGTTTGCGATGTTTATCAGTTGGCGATGAAGCAAGTGCAAACTGAACTGCTTTTTTGTCCTTTATTTGAAAGAGCATCTAAGGCAGGAACTGTATGTTCTGTTTTTGAGTTTAGACTTAAACAAGTTTCATATGGGTTGATAGGAAAAGAATATCTTTAGAATATCTTTAGAAAGGTACAACGCTTACTTTGACTTCCTGGGAAAAATGGTTTTCTTCAGATCAGCAGCATTTGCAGGTGAATCCTGGACTCTGCTATATATTTAGCAAGAAGTACAACATATTTCAGTTCAAACTCAAGACACAGGGTTAATGATGGACACACAGATACAGGTGATATTAAAACATTGTCCTCTTTGCTGTACACATATACTGTACGTGATTCTTCCAAAAAAGATTTTCTTGGGTTGCAGGAAACAACAGCAAACAGCTGTATACCTCACATATAGAGATGACTGATCTGGATTGCCACGTCAGCCTGATAACAAACTTGTTAGTGAGCATTGTTCAAAGGCAATTGCTGCAAATAAACTCATTAGTG
>VUQJ01025240.1:6881-19079 GCA_015108635.1 Andinoacara biseriatus
CACTAATACAGGTTACAGAATTTGTAACACCAGCCAAACCAAAGGTTTTTACATTAACACAAAGATAAATAATAAAAGTACAATAAATATTTAAACATTCACCCATTTGTTGTGTGTACTCTTCCAAAAATACTGCATTTAGCAATTGTTTTGATGACTTTAAATCAATGCTATTGACATGATTTCATAGCTGTTGCACTTGTCCCTGAGCAAACATTATGAAAATTCATTAAAGGGAAGATATTCTCATTTTCAGCTCCATATTATTTATATCCAGAGTAGCTCTGCATGATTAACAGTACAAAATAATCCTTATTTATCTAATACTTGGTCTTGATGCAGTCCATCAGTTCATCTTTTGTATGAAACAAGCTGATTTAACTTGTCTCGCTTTAAGCCAGTTTTCTCCTGATATTCGTGCCCTTCACAAACGCGGGGTTTGTTAGCTGCAGTGCACCTGAGATGACCATATTAAGGATCTCTCTACTCATGGCCATCGATCACATTCAGTACCAGAAAAAAAACAAAATGAGCATTTGACTCACAAGGATTACTTGTAGATACTCTAACATCATTATCTGAATATGTATTGTTATATTGTAACAACATATAATTGACAGAAAACAGGGAAAAGCATAACAGGTTTCCTTTAAGGATACATGACTGCAAAGTTTCACAAATTTGAGTATAGTGTGTTAGTGTATTTCTTAGCGTTTTCGTGCCTCACCTCTGGAGGTATGGGGTCCAGGCCCGCACAGTTTTCGTTGCATTTATCGTAGACGAGGCGCAGCTTGCGGAAGAGCACAGAAAGCGTTCGTAGATGCTCCTGGAGTTTCCCCAGCCGGTCCTGGTGGGTGTTGGGGTGGTAAGTGACTCCATTAGGCAGCTGAGAAGCACGACAGAGGAAACATTGTGTTAAACAAAGTACTAGAATTTTCTTAGTGCTAATAAAAAGCAACAGCCATTGATCCCCACTGACTGCCAAAGTGTCACAAAGCCTCTGTTGTTCCCCAGCTGATAAGGAACCATTAGAAAACCCTTTGATAAAAATGTGATCGTGATCTTTCTACTCAGGAACGGAAGCCATCGGTCTACGCAGACGCTTTAAAAATGTGTTTAACACATTTGTGATCCTGCAACAACATGGCACGTGGTTTTTGATAATATAAGAAAACCACCAAACACAAACTCTGCAGCATCAAAAGACAAACAGCTTCAACTCCAGCACTTTGAATGTTTTTTTTTTCACTCACTCCCATACTGAGGCTGCAGAACTGGCTTTCAACAACAATGGGTGTTAAAGAGCAGCATGACATGTTTTTATTGAGAGGATCGACAAGCCTCTGGGGCAGCACTGTCTGATTATAAACATCCCACATAGCATGAAACAAGCCTGCCTTGAGGGCAAGCAAAGCGAAGAGAGACACACAGAGAAGCAGAAGGGAGACAGACAGAGAGACGGAAGGAGTGGAGGGAGGAAAAGACACATGAAGAATTTTTACAAGGATAAAGACAGCCTGTGATCTAAAAAAACAAGTCACAACAATGCTGTTTGTGCATTCTGCGGCTGAGGCGCACTTGCTTGGCCCATCTTGCTGGCTGGGATTTTAACAAGGTGCAGGAGTGGCGTCTCTGAGGAGCAGGCAGACATGCATGATAAACTCATTCTGGTTGCATCCTTAAGATGAGGTCAAAGCTGAACTACATGTGAACTGCAGTGCAAACTAATGCACAAATAAATGACATCAACAAGCATCCACTGGCACTTAAATGAAGTAAAGATTGATGTACTGTTTGAAAATAAAAAGAAAACATTTGGAAGGAAAGTGCACTAACACATTTGACATAAAAGCAATATGCTCAACTGAATAATATATATAAAAGGATGACTTCATGACTCTTATCTACACTAGCTCTCTCTTTGTTATGACAAAATTAAAAAAAATAAAAAACTCCTATAAACACAGGGGAGAATCACATGTAGGCAAAACCCTTGCCTAGCTAGTGCTGGATTTATTGCAAACACTTTGACAACGCTTGTCATATCAGATTACTGCTGGGAAATATGAACTTTTGGTCATAAATTCCTGGCAGTAAGCTAAACTTTGAGCAACACAAAAAATATTTCCTATTGCAAGAATGTTTAATGTAAACAAATGAGATCTGCTCTCAAATGTTTGTCTGGCAGGCCCACACATGTCATCGTTTTTATGATTAACAACAAAAAACAGAGACCTAAATAACGGCGAGTGGAATATCATTGTTTATTTCCCCTCTCCAGAAAAGCCATATTAATTTAACTTAATTTTATTCCATGCTTCACCTGCAGTGGTTCCCCTCCCCGGAGTTTAAGGACCACTGCTTTATGCTAATGCCCATTTTCTTCTTCTTTAATGATTGAAGGCATAAAAAGGTCTGTACTTTTCCTGCTCTGAGTTGTCAAAATGTAATTTGCGCAAAAGGCATATTTGGAGCTAAGACACTGATTAAAAGTTTCTTCTACATCTTTGTACTTTCTGCCAAATTCTTTAAGAATACAATTTACATGCCACATTATTTTAATGAACCTTAAACTGTCTCTGCAGGCTTCTGAAATCTAGTGATTTGGGCTTTTTAGCCGCGCTACAACAATTCTCACTGTCTGTTCTCAGTCTTCCCTTTATCATCACGACTGCAAGCATCATCTTGCTTTTAAAACATGCATCAAAACGCATTGATAAAGAACCGCCTTCCTGACTGGCAGCTGCTTTGTTATAAGAATAATAGTCATCATGTCAAGTTAGCATTTATATATCTGTGTGTATCTGTTTTACTCCTGTTGTGTCATACTTAGAGTTCTTGAACGTCTTGGAGTGGTGATAAGGCTACAAAAGAGACCATACCTGCATGTTCCTGAGGAGCTGGAAGATCTCCATGGTCCTGAGGACGATGTCTTGGACCGTCTCCTGGCCGATCCGACACAGTGAGGCTGTGTTGACATCACGTGCGGCTTGCGCCTGCTGCTGCTGTTGCTGCGGCGGTCCGCCAAAAGGTGACACAAGAGGTGGGGTCGTCATGGAAACTGCAGGTGAAGATGCTGGTGGAGGAAGGTTGTGGGTCCACGTGTAGTTTACCTATCAGGCTATTCCACACCAGCACAGCTTTGCATGCCTTCAAGAAGTGTTTTACAGGAGTGGGAAAGGGAAATCTAGATAAAGAAAAGGAAAGTTGGAGAAATTAAAGGAAGTCTTCGTTATTGTATTTGCTTTGTAATAAATTACCCAACAGTATAGAGTGACACCAGCTTAACTACAACTTAATAAAGTAGATTTTCAGATAACTAAAAACTCCACAGCTGTGACAAATCAACTAAAACACGTGAGTCTCTGTGCTAACGTTATAGCCCTTAAAATAAGTTGCCTACCCGAGTTTAAGTACATTTAAACGCTAATTCACGTCAGTACAACTCTTTTATATGCCCTCCCGGGGCTTTTAAAGACACATCCAGATGCATTAAGTGAAGTAACGGGTCAATTAGCGATCATGTAAAAGTGCAGTGATTGTCACCAAAGCTAAGTGGACAGTCACACCATACGACTCTCTAGCTTTCTCAACGTTTATTTGTGTGCTTTTTATTATTCTGACACTACTTAGTATCACAGAGAGTGTTTATGTTTGCTCACTGACACAATTACAACGTGTTAGGTTACCTGTGTGGTGATAATTTATCTCTTTTGTTGACATGTCAACTCCCCTGTCCTGCTCCTGGGATCTCAGCTGCTGCTGCAACTATCGCGAGAAATTCTCCTTGACACCGTTACTTTGGATGACAAATGCTGTAATAGAAGCGCCACCTGAAAGAAAAAAATTTTTTTTTTCTATTTGCTATAACTTTAACAAGAACAAAATGTTATAACTTACATGGACTGACGCTAATCACTTATTAATATAAAATATATTTTGTCACTGACGGCTTCCCTCTGAACGTTTCGAAATAATGGCATCACTACGGTAAAGCAAAGCGCACTCGAAATTTCCTCAGACTTGCCTAGTGTAACAGCGACACAAACTGGCTCATTCATATATAACAGCATCACTGCCATGCATCTGACTTCATTAGCCCCCAGGCCAATTTACGCCACATGATTGCTTCTCATGGGTCATTCTCTTTCCCTTACTCTGTGTTAAATGAAATCCCTCAGTGCATCTATCCATCCATTATTTATAGGCTACTGTACAGCTGTGCTTGGACTGTTTTGTGAGCCATCAGAATTCAAATTAATTTGAAATACAAGGGGTGTCACGAATAGACAGCAAGCTGTAGAAGGTTGCTTCCTCAGCATGTGCTCCTTCATGCAGCAGAATTATTGCCCTGACTTACAAACACCGGAAGGAAGAGGTTTACTGGGGTAGGGGAAAGAAAAATAAAGGTTTTACCTTCAGGCTTGAGTGGGGCTGAAAAAGTAAATTAGGGTGCCATTACTTAATTTACACCCTACATTGAAATTTTGGGCTACAGGCTGGGATTCAATTTTGTTTTATCTAAAACACAGTTTATGCAATGGTAACCCAAAGTCTCTTTTTTCCACTCCTAGTAGCAACATGCAATACTGATGTGAAAAGCACTGAGTTCACTTGACTGCCCACAACTTCTTAATTGCAGACGCAGTGCTGGTTAGCTTGCCAGGATGAATGAGTGTTACTCTCACAATCCCCATCTGCTATAGCGCCAGACCAACTGAGGCATGCCTTTTGGAAATAAGTTCCTCCATAATCATCCAGCATGTCTTGGTGTGTTTAATTGGAAGGAGGAAGCAGCGATGGTGAGTGGGCGAAGGCAGGTAGTGAGATGAATATGCTTTCCCATGTTGCTGATTACACATGCAACATTATAACAAGGGAATTGTGGAGAAGGATGGAAAATGTAAAAGTGTCAGTAAGTGTGTACAGTGGAGGTCAGAAGAGAGGTACAACAGTGAGTATCAACAGCCATCTGGTGGAGGCTCTGTTGTGGTTTGGGCTGTGTTTTAGCAGGAGATCTTGATGGAAAATTGATGGAATTATGAATGCAGGAGAGTAATGTCAGATTTTGATCCACCGTGCAATACCATTTGGAAAAAATCAGATTAAAAACAGCTTCATGACAATGATCCCAAACACTCTGCCAGTGCAGTAAGAGCATACCTGGATAGAAGAGCACACAATGGGACACCATCAGTCCTGGACTGCCCTCCCCAGAGCACACACCTCAACATTACTGAGGCAGTGAGGGTTCAGCCAAAGAAGAACTTTGAATGTCCTTCAAGAACCTTGAAGAACTATTTCTGAAGACTGCTTAAAGAAATTACAAGTAAGCTGCCTCAAAGGTTAGAATTGTACAAACTCTGTTTTTGCCTTCTGTGCTGTATTTCCATGTATGTTTGGGTATATTTCTATAAACTGCTGCACCTCTTTCCCATTTTCCTAACAAAATATAAAGAAATGAGGGTTGCTTGAGACTTTTGCACAGCATTGTATGTTGTAAATGTGTCTCACATCTTAAAGAAGACAGCTGTCTGCAGGCTCTGAGCTACCTAAGAGCTCATCTATCATCACTGATCAAAAGAAATAGCGAAACAGCAGAATTTATTGATCAAATCAAAGCGAGCTGATGAAAAATGTATTGATTTCAAAGGACCCGCTCCTGTTGATGTAATCAAACCTCATCGTAGCAAAACAAATATAAAAGACCTTCATTCATCACAAGGCATGGCTCTCAGAAATCTTACCATATTCATATATCCTCAACTGCGTGTTTGTTTAAACAGTTCCAAGCCTCAGTAATGAGCAGCAGGGAGAACGCTCAAGGAAAATACAATTGAGACTGATTACATGCAACTGCACACAATCAGGCAGCACAGATTACCATGAAAGTGACGACAGGTTCGCAGTACCACATCATGTAGTCAGTTTCGCAGGAGCCTGATTAGAATGCAGGACAGCAAGATGCAGACAGAGAGAGCGAAAGATAGGGTGGAAGTGAAGAGAGAATGAAAGCAGGAGTAGACGGACTACAGGCAACCTGATCACCCCTTGTAGGGAAACACAAACCATGTAATAATTATGAGCTGAGGGGGTATCGTAACTAAAATGGATTATCCATCCACCTAGTGCATTACCCGTGCTTTAATTAAATGCACACTGATCTGATCCCTGCAGGGCTAAGTTCAGATGGAGAGCAGGGAGGCAGCAGCATGTAAAGTCCACTCAGCTGTTCTCAGGAAATTCACTTCACAAAGAATGAGATTAATACAGCTGACAGTTCAGGAAGATAGAGGCACTACAGTTTATGGCGAGGTTATGGGCACTTGTGTGCCAATGTATGCTCCCCTCTGAAGCTATAATCTTATTACCTGATGTTTCAGTACCATTTGATTTAGTATTACAATACTCACATTCATAATACTAGGCTTTTAAAGAGCTACCTGTGGTTCAGGAGGCAGAGCAGGTTATGTGCTGATCACAGGGTTGGTGACTGGAGCTCCAGATTGACGTGTGAAATGTCTTTCAGAAACACAGTGAATCCCAAATTGCCTGTACATTGCACACCATCCCACTGCCATAAGTGTGAATGAGGCACATTATAAGGAGCTTGTGTAAACACACTCTAAAAAGGTGCTCTCATTTCCATCTCCATGTTTTTTATTTTTGCTCGAGTATTTTTGAAAGATTCAGTGCTTTTATTTATCCTTGTGAGGCCACCCTCACTTTTCATCTGATTGGTTGAATAGTGGGGTGAATGTGTGTTTCAAATGACCTTGTCTGGGATATCACCTCTCGGTAGCATCATACAGAACCAAGAGCAGAAAAAAAATGAAGCTGTGTAAAACTTTTGGGGAAGACCCAAATACAGGACACTGAGGCATAAGAAATAAAAAGAAGCAAACCTCAAAAAGACTAACAAGGCCCAACATGAAACAAAAACTCCAAAATGAATATTAGGAACATGAGTTTAAGTAGGGGAAGACGAGAATACAAACAAACTTTCATGGTCCTTGGCGACCAACATTGCCACTTTATGATGGCTGAGGGGTTGTTGTGTCCCAGTGATCCCAGCTAACCCAAAGGCTGTGTTATCCAGGGGCTTTTGCCCCAGGGAGAAGGGGGATGACTCACCCATCACTGGGGGTGAGGTCACTGAGGCAGTTAAACTCCTCCTGGGGTAGATAGGCTTCGCCCCGAGTTCCTGAAGACTCTGGATGATTTAGGGCTGTCTTGGTTGACACGCCTCTGGGGCGGTGCCTCCGGATAGACGGACTGGGGTTCCTGTCTTGAAGAAGGTGAAGCAGGAGGTGTGCTCCAACTATTTTGGGATCATACTCCTTGGCCTCCCCGGGAAGGTCTATGCCTGGGTGCTGGGAAGGAGAGTTCATCCATTAGTCAAACCTCAGATTCAACAATGCAGTTTTTGTTCTGGTCGAGGAACGCTGGACCAACTCTTTATCCTCTCAAGGACAATCAAGTGTGTAGGGGAGTTTGTCCATCCAGTCTACATGTGCTTTGTGGTCTTGAGGTATCCTGTGTGTGTGTGTGTGGGGGGGGGGGGGGGGGGGGGGGGGGGGGGGGGGGGGGGGGGGGGGGGGGTGAACTGATATTAAAAAATAAATAAAAAATTTGATTCTCGCTTTTTGTGTTAAATGTTCTTTGGAGGGTGTACTGAATTCTTTTATTTTGCCTTTTACAGATTTTTTTTCTGCTTATTTTAGATCCAATCTTGTATGATTTCCATGTTCCTAGAGGCACTGGAGACATCATAAGATCCTGTGCTCGTTTTCCCTTTCAGACGATGCAGGGCAGCGACTGCATCTTCGAGGCGGTCGAGCAGCAGGACCTGGATGCGGTGCAGATCCTTCTCTACCAGTTTTCGGCTGAAGAACTGGACCTGAACACCCCCAACAGCCAGGGGCTGACGCCGCTCGACATCGCCATCATGACCAACAACACGCCCATCGCCAAGCTGCTGCTGAAGGCCGGCGGCAAAGAGAGTCCCCACTGTGAGTACGCCAAGCCTGTTTACACATCAGGTGTCCTCAAGGACGCGCTGCATTTAATGGAGATTATCTAAAAGGAGGCAAAATTTAATGAGCTCTGAAAGCAGTTTAAATGAGAGCCAGATTACACCACACACAGGTGTCGGATTTTTTATATATTTTTTAAATAAAAGTTTTAGACTTTTGCAGGTTTTGCATGAATTATTTTATACCATGTCAGGAAATCTTTGGAGCGCTTTAGTTCAAAGGTGTGAAAAGGCTCTAAAACCTAATGAATACCAGGTGCTGGCAGATCAGGACATCTTGTCGCGACACTTGTGCTTTCAAAGGTTGAAAGTGTGTCGAGTGCTGTGCTTCAGCTCAGCGAGCACGTGCTCTTATCGAACACTCGAAGCCTTCAGCGATGAAGCCAATTACAGCACAACAGGCTGGGAGACTTCTCAGTCAGGGCTTATCTCTCCATCGGTAGTTCGGCCCTTTCTCAGCTGTCACACCTGATGGGTCTGTGCCCCGTCTGACCTTTTACCCTGCCAGACAGAAACCTAATTTCCGAGTGAGCCGTTCAGGGCCGACGTCCCATTACTGTCGACGTGGCTTGTCAGCCGGACGCTGAGGTCAGGTGTGGGATTTCTGGGTTTTTGTAGTGTTGGAGAACTGCGCTGAGGCAGAAAACAGTCTGTTCCTTTTTTTTTCTTTTCTTTTTTTCTTTTTTTTTTTGGCCTTTTGCTGCTTTAATAGTGTACACGGCAGTCTGTTTCTGTCACTAAAACAGTCCAGATCTCAGCAGATCCCCCTCAGGGAAGCTCAAACAATTCCAGCTGCATCTTTCAAACTATTCTGTGACTCAATAATTCAGATGTTAAATAAAAAGCTCGCCATAGAGGTTGTCAGAGGATTGACGGGGTTTCAGTCGGCTCTTTTCTTGGATAAATACTTCTCTGAAACCTGTTTTAAACCCCCTCCACAAACAGCTTCTTCTCAGAAGAAATCTTTTAATGCAATAAACAGAAAATACTGAAGAAAAACCTTTAAATGTCACAGAATTCACCAAGCTGACTGCAGCAGATCTCTTCAGGAGATCCATGAAATGATTAATAATCTTTACTCATTGGTAAACAACTGAATGGTAAAGCAACCAACATCATCTGGATGTTTTTTGATCTCCTGTGTCAGGAGGAAATTTTGTAGCTCAGAGTTAAAATGCTGAGTGATTAGTAATAAACCTGAATTGTACCGTAACAACATTTATCACTTAAGTGTTTAACATGTGATCAAAATGTGATTGTTGTGGTTTTTATGAGCTGTCATACATAATGCAGACATCACAAACCTGCAGCTCCCTGCGGCTGCTCAACACGGAAAAGAACATTTTGTACTGATCACAGCTTTGAATCATTATTTACACTCTCCAACTCTAAAAATACGCAGCTCATACATTAAATGTCTGTGTGGAGTTTGCATGTTCTCCACGTGTCTGCGTGGGTTCTCCGGCTTCCTCCCCACAGTCCAAAGACATGCAGGTAGTGGGTTTAGGTTACCTGGTGATTCTAAATTGCCCACAGGTGTGAATGTGAGTGTGAATGGTCCTGTCTCTGTGTGTTAGTCCTGCCTCTCACCCTACAGCAGCTGTTGTGGTTCCAGCCTCCCCGAAACCCCTGAAAAGGTTAAGAAGAAGAAAATGGATGTATGGACAAGTTCACTTTATTTATTTATTTTTTTTAGCTATTATGCTGCTATATGATCTATTTATGATCAAAATAGTTTTAATTAAACCCAGGAAGAACTCACAGGGGCTGCCTAAACATGCTGACAGATGGTTGTTTTTTTCCTCCAGTTGTTCCATTTTGATGGAAAAATCGCACTTTGTGTTAGTGTTATTTTATAATTTTGCAACCGCAACAAAAATAGGTGCATAGAAAGATGGATATATTTTACCAGTTTTAGTGTAACCCTACACTAAAACTGTGCATGGCTCAAAGGAGTGCAACACAAGTTCGAGTGTGTAAACCACCGCAGTATACAGAATGCAAAGTGAGTTGCTCACTGCACAGACAGCTGATTCTTCCAGAACAGTGAAAGGAAGCGTTTGTGATGATACTGTAAGCGTGCAGCGACCAGGATGGAGCTGTTCAGCACCTTTCATGCAGCTCAGTGAATTCAAAGTGCTGTACATGAGTGACGGGCACGGCAGTGTGAATGTTAGCAGGAAAACAATTAAACTGATTTGTAGACGGCAAAATTACAGAGCAGCTCACAGTGATGATGAAGGCAAACGAACGGAGGCTGAACTGAGCTCTATTTATTGCACCATTTGAGACTGCAGCCTGTGTGAAATAATCATAATAATAATAATAGTAGGTTGCGGTACAAGTACTGAACAAAGCGCACAAGAACAGAGAGTAATGGTGGCAGTGATTGCGGAGGAGGCAGCAATAACTAAGAACAGGCCCTGAAGATCAGCTGGGTTTTAAGAAGTTCTTTCAGAGTCGTGATAGAAGAGGCTTTTATTCTGACAGACCTCAAGGACATCTGTGACAGTTTGGAGATGTATGGTGCACGGTCTTTAGAAATGATGAGGTACATTAAACCTGCAGTTTTTCTAATGACTCCTCTGATTGTATAGAAGTTCCTTTTGCAGATGATGGTCTGACGATAAAGCAGGACAGGTTCAGATCCTCTCTGTCGTCAGGTTCGGCTGGTAGTGGTGAAAACACTGGATGATGGGCAGCAGGAGACTTGTGGTACCTAAAATCACAACCTCCGGACACGTCGCAGCTTAAAAATGGAGATCCCACGTTGCACAACAAGAAGGGTTCAAAGGTGACCAGTAAAGGTCAGAAACAGGCTGGATGTAAATCTCACACTGTAGCTGTTGTCTAAAAAACCAGCCATTACGAATGCATCATAAATGATGCAACACTTGCAAAGACAGAATTACATTGATGAGGGTCCTCACAAAGATAGAAGTATAACATGTGCAGGATGAATCATATTGAGGTCTCCTGTATCTGTGCCTGATCAGGCCACACACACACACACGCAGTTTTCCTCACCGTCAGTCCCCCTGTTGTCCTCCATACAAAGACAGGTGGTTCTTACCTTCATACCCCATCAGCCCCCTCTGTGTGGCGGCGAGGAGGCGAAACAGTGGCTACTTCACAGCGAGTCGCCCTCCTGCGTGACTCCCTGCTGCACGGCTTTAACAAGGTTTGTCATTTAATGGTTTAACTTTTCCAATGATGCATGTAACGCCGGGGCAATTATAGCTAAGTGATTTATTGTGCCGCGAGGCCGCGGGGCCGTGAAAGCTCTCCAAACAGCAGGCCGGACTCTGGGCGGTAGCACAATCCCTGTAAACAAACACAGAGTAAACACAGTCGCTGTTCCCCTCCAGGGGCCGGCTGCTCGCTGTTTATGTCATTCCTCAAGTGCCAAGTAAACCCGTCAGCCCTCTCTGAGTGTGTGTGTGTGTGTGTGTGTGTGTGTGTGTGTGTGTGTGTGTGTGTGTGTGTGTGTGTGTGTGTGTTAACCTGCTCAGTTTCCATATAAGAGTGCATGTTTTAAAGGTTATATTTAACTTTTCACTGTATGTCTGTAAAGCAGTAAAAGTCACATCTTGAAATAATTTTGTAACTTTTCAGTTTTATTAATAACAACAAATACAAATATGTGACAAAAAAACAAGCTACTTAAATCTCTCCTAGTGATTAAATGATATTTATCTCTCCTGTAGTAAAATCCAGTCTTAATGGATAGTTGATTCAAAAATTCCAGGGCCGTTTTCAGACTTTCACAGCTAAACGTTATGAACAGATTCATGCAGCGTGACTAACTTACAGCGAGCTGGCTAACTGTGCCAACGTTACTGCTAGCCAAATCATATCTCAGTGTAAATGCTCGATGATTAACTTGTGAGATGTTTTGTCACTAACGTGTATTATGACGAACTGTACTGATTTATTCGTCAGTACATCATGTAATAGCACAAAGTGAAGATGCAAAACCAGCATTTATTTTTTACGGTTAGTGCTAACATGCGATGTTCAGTCCACTAACTACAGCTCAGTTCACTCGTTTTTGAGAAATTTTCCTCTTTACATATCTGTTATGAATGATGACAACGAAAACTGGGGGGGGGGGGGGGGGGGGGGGGAGGGGGGCAAAAAAAAAAAAAAGCCGGGGGGGGGGC
>VUQJ01025240.1:23679-35233 GCA_015108635.1 Andinoacara biseriatus
CTCAGGTTCATATGTGTGTGAAGGCAGATGAGCAAATAGTTTTGACAGTGTAGTGTATAATCTCTCCAGCGTGTCCTGTGTCTACTCCAGGGCCTCCTCCCACTAGGACATGGAACACCTCATCTAAGAGGTGTACACGAGGCATCCTAGTCAGATACCCGAACCACAGCTGGCTCCTGTTGATGTGGAGGAGCAGTGGCTGTACTCTGAGCCACTCCCAAATGATTGCACGCTTCACCCTAGCTATAAGGGAGAGGTCGGCCACCCTTCATAGAAAGCTCATTTGCGCCACTTGTGTCTGAAATTTTGTTCTTTTGGTCATTAACCAAAGAAGCTAGTGGTTGGTATGCCAAATTATACAGGAACTGGACAGAAAATCAGTGGCAACAGGTCTGATGGAATGATGAATCCAAATCTGAACTTTTTGGTTCAAATCATCATCAGTATGTATAGAGGAGGTCAGGAGAGAAGTACAACACTGAGTGTCTGCCGCCATCTATAAAACACAGTGGAGACAGTCATGGTTTGGGCTGTTTGGTGTTTGAGATCTTGTGAAAATTGAAGGAATTATGAATGCAGAAAAGTACCGTCAGATTTTGATCGACTATGCAATGCCATCTGGAAAGCATCTAATTGGTAACAGCTTTATTTTTTAGCATGACAATGATCCCAAACACACTGTCAGTGCAGTAAAAGCATCCCTAGATAGAAAAACACACACCGGAAAAGTAGCAGTCATGGATTGGCCTTCCCAGAGCCTGAACCTCACCATTAGTGAAGTTGTGTGGGATCATCTTGACAGAGAACAGAACAAAAGGCAAAAATATCCAAAGAAGAGCTTTGAATGTCCTTCAGAAAACCTGGAAAACAAATCCCGAAGACTCAAAGAGTTCGGGCTGTGTTGAAGAATACAGGTGGTCATACCAAATATTGACTTATAAGTGGATTAGAACTCTGCAGGCTCTGTTTTTGCCTTATATGCTGTTTTTCCATGTATGTTTGCACATGTTTCAATAAATCGCTGCATCTATTTTCCATTTACCCACAAAAAATTTTTTGCACAATCAATTAAAAGACCCAAGCTGTGATGGAAAAGATTTCTGTTATGTTATTTCTTTACTTTCGACCTTCTCCTCCCTGTAATTTCGGTCCTTTTATGGTCACTCGCTCAGAAGACGGTTCCATGTTTCGGGCTCTGATTTGCTCTGCTGCGTTCTCCTTTTGTCTGTTTCTAAAGGCGAGTTTAAATATTAAATATTGCCTTTTTAAATATTTTTAAACTTGTAATGAGGTTTTACACACTGATAATGGATGCAGGAGGGGGAGGTTTATTTGAAGAAGCGGAAATTTAAAAAGGCAAGAAAACTCCCACTTTCTTTCTCTCTGACTGGGTTCAGTTTACCTGATTTATCAGTTGGTGTGATTTCTGTTGCAGTCGTGAGTGTGGAGAGTCGCGAGGCTCACCTGAACTCACTGGTGTTGGAGGCGGAGCGGCGGGCTGCCGACCTGGCGGCTCAGGCTCAGAGGGAAGGCCTCTCGCTGGAGGCCTGCCACAAAGACAAGCAGCTGAGGGCGTGGGAGTGGAGGTGCAAGCTGTACAAACGTATGAGGACGGGCTTCCAGCATGCACGTGAGTCTGCACGTTGCTCACCTTTGTGTGAGTGTGTTTCTTGCTGTGACTTCCTGTGCGTGTAGCCTTGAAAAGCTTTGATTTCCAGGAGCACTCAGAGACCCTGTGATGGACATGTGTGACATTTGGAGCAGATTTGTAGTTCAGTAAACCTTTAGCTCAATGTATACTATATAACAGTCTGTGAGTTTCAAGATGGCCTCTAACAGAAAAACTGGATCCAGAGCACTCCTGTGCTCAGTGGGGGTGGGATTAGCATGACCACCAATGTCGAAACCTTTTCTTAAAAAGAAAAAGCCCTTGGAGATCAAGGCTAGAACAAAATGATTGCTACTGTGTGCAATAAATTTGCATTCTTGTTGCCTTTGAAATGGTTGCGTCAAAGATGTGGAGCAAGTCTGCAACACCTTGCATGCAATCTGTTTGTGATAAAATATCAATAAGCTGTAATATGATGGCAAAAAATGCGGAAGCGACACCATGACTCTTGTACACAAACGATGGTGGAGAATTTTGCTAGTTACCTGTTAACATATGATAATTTCCTTATTCTGCTGTGAGAATTAATCCGATGTTCAACATTTCGGTTCTTGTTCAGAGTCCAGCCAGAATAGATCGTAGATCTGAAGAAATAAAAGAGGCGTAGATGCTGCAGGATGGCAGTCTGTTTGCCAGGCACTTGGCAACCTTGTTTTGATATAGGAATATAACCAGAATGCAACCAGCTGAGTCGAGTCCCCTGTTGCAAAGAGATGCATCGCAGACATTTTGCACTCATCAGCACAAACTGAGTCAGATTGATTGCAACGGGTTGACAATTTGTCTGTGTTTATAAAATAGACAGCAGTTATTTGCAACCCTTTGCCAGCCTGTCTGAGAGTGACTGGAGTCAGTCTGAGTTGGATGGCGATTGTTTGGAGACAGGTTGCCTCCCACCAGGTGAGCAGTGCAGTCACCTCGTAATCAGAAGTGGTTGTCCAGAGTTTCTGCAGCTACTTGCAATTGGTCTCTAACAGCAAAAAGAATTAATTGCAATCACCACGTTTTCCTGGTCATATAAAGCCATAAATCTCATCATACATCTGTTTGTAGCTTGCCTAGGCAACCCTGCTGTGTACAGTACTCACCACCCAACAATATCAACAATATGCTTCGTTCTTATTGGTAGTTGTTGCAACTGCTCACCTTGAAGTTGCAAAAAGTCTGATTTGAGACCCTCCCACTTCAAGTCATCTGTGGTTATTTTGTGTGTCAGAGATCTTTGATGGTCTCTGGTTGCCACTTTGCATGTCAGGCCATGTTGCAAAGAAGCAGTAAAGTCATGTAACGAAGTACTTTCTGCAGGGAGTAGATGGACTGATACTACTTTTCAACTCTAACTCAGCAACTGTTGCTGCAACTACTACCAAATGCAAGAAATTCCAATAAAATCATCAAAAGGTAGCTGTCTTGTTTTTACTCCCATGTGACAAAAGTGCATTTAGACCAACAGGAACTCCAGCTGTAAATAAATGCGATGCGGTGTAGAAATTCCCTGTGAAATTTCAGCTTTTCAATTTTTTGAGTCTCTAAATGCTTCAAATTCCCAGAAAAACAGACGGTAGAGTTCAGAAAGCAGCAGGCTATAGTAAATATTTATCACTGAATGAGGTGATTGTGTTTTGGTTTGCTGATAAGATCCTAACTGCAGGCTGAAAACAAACTAAGAGGAGCCATCTCATTTAAAGAGCTCCTTTTACTTCTCCGTGCTCCTGCTCACACCTGCCTGAGAGCTAACTGGACTGTTGTGTTAAGAGGAGAATATGAGTGGAAGTCTTTCAGTTTGTCACAGCTTTTTTGGTTTCATTGTGAAACGTTCAGGCTCAACGAGGGGTCGTTCTGCAGACTTTACAGAGGGTCTGGTTTCACGCCGCGACTCAGCTTTGGGCTTAAGATTTGTGATTAATCACTCATAATATATGAAACAGGAAGCTGACCTGTAGTTTTCCAGGAATTTGTGTTCAGCTGTCCTGAAAAGCAACAGTCTGACTCACAGTCTGAGAAATATTCAGTTAAAACCATTTAGAGCAGCAAAGGAAACACTTCTTAGACCTTTAACCGATGCAACACACACATCTTTGTGCCCCTGTTCAGGTGCCCCGGAGGCCCCGTCTATGGTTCGTCTGAGCGTGAGCAGTAGCACCACTCTGACCGTCACCTTCCAGGAACCGCAGTGTCTCAACTCCACTGTGGTGACTAAATACAGAGGTGAACACACACACACACACACACACACACACACACACACACACACACAAGGTCCTTCCCCTGTGTGAAAGGCTAAAAGGTCAAATGTGAAGCCTTGAGTCATTCATAAACCATTTTGCAGGATGTAACATGGTATTTGAATTTCAGTGGTGAACCCTATGAGTCCATCAGTTAATCGATATAATTGGCAGCTGTTTAGATAAGGCTAATTGATTGTTCCTGTCTCTCTGACGTAACGATTTTTCCTTTTGCTTTTTTATAAAACAAAGTGAATCTTTGGATCAGAAAAGGCCATTTCAGCCGTAATGACCAGCTTATTTGTTGTTATTTTACGCGGGTACAGCACATGAATGTGATGGTAAAATCTCTCTAAAGCTTCTCCATTTAAAACTCCATATTTATCTCTAAGATGGATTTAATCGCTTTGGGTCCTGAAGGTCACATCAGGATGTTGCATGTACATGGAGGAACAGGACGTGATGATCAGAGGCAGCAGTGAGGACATTAATGTTGTGTATGTCGATGTGTTTGCAGTGGAGTGGAGCTGCCTGAAGGATTTCTCACTGCTCGCCGGAGAGATGGTGTTGGATAATCTGCAGAGCCTCAAGTGCACCATCAGTGGCCTCACCACGGTAACAAGAGCATCCCTCCTCCACACAGTTATCAGACCAGAACACAAAAAACTGCAGTCTGTCTGCTCCACTTTCACCACAGTGTGCTGTGTTTAGTTCAGGAGTTTTCGCTTTAGATGCAACTGAGATGCTGCAGAGAGACTTTCAGTGGTTAAAGCTGTAAATATACAAGGAATAAAAGAGTCACCTGAGGAAGCAGGTGTTTTTACTGTTTCTGCGTGGCCCCTGTAACCCCTTGCTGTGATGGATGTGTTCAGTTACATCATGCTGGATTCAGTTATATGTTTTTTAATCTTGGTAAAGTCTTTCCTCATCCCTGCAGCTCTGCTGTTGTGTGTGTGCTGATTGGCATCTGTGATATTTGTAGGCTGTGCAGTCCTTCGCTTTCACTGCATGCCGCATACACTGAACCACATCTGCTGTTTGCCATTTAGAGCAGCAACTGACTTTCCCAAAACTTCCACAGTGACCCTGAACACTTTCAGAGAAGAACACAATGAAAGGGCCAGAGACGCTCTGTGGGCGAATAATAGAAGCTCTCAGATTCTCTAACGTCAGTGTGAACCAGCTCTGATTTACATACTGAATTCATCGTGTCAGGGCTGAGTCTCACGAGACATTCAGAGGGATTTAAATATTTGGCTGTCCTGGAAGGATTGCTGAACAGACCTGCAGGGCACACAGCCAGAGAGAGACAGAGGAGGATGCCGGGATGGGCTGAGATGAAGGCAGATGATCCACTGTGCCACCTTAAAGGGAGCAGCTGAAAGAAGAAGACAAAACAGATTCAAAAGAGAGTGAGATGACTGCCAAAAGCTTTAAAACAACCTCAGTGAGAAATGAAATGTCTGCAAAGACAGGAGCTATCAGTCTGTGATGGTTGCATTTGTTCCTCAGTAATAACAAACACCAACAAATGACTGGCTCACAGCACAGCTCAAAATAACTGCAGGTAGTTTTCTCTAGCCTTGAAGCAAAGTGAGCTTAGGGAGCTAATTGTTAATATGTTATCAGAATAAGTTAGTTTTGCTATAAAAAAATTTTCCAGAAGCTACTCAGAAAAGCTTTAAGTCACAAAGACAAATCTGCTGAACCTGGTGGAGTTCAGCCATCTCACAGCCTGAGGACAAAGACTACTCTGATGTTTGGTACATGGATGCTTGTAGGGCTGCAACTATTGATTATTTTAGTGATCTAGTATTTTATGGATTATTCCATTAATTAATCGAGTAATCAAAGAGGAAATACTTTTGTCTTATTATCAGTTCATCTGCATATTTTAACTTCCTTAGATTTCCTGCAGTTTTTCACTGTAAAAAAATGTAGGTGAATGGAGCAGCTACAAAGTTCTCTTTGCTTCACATTGACACTTGTTGATCAGGTGGATGATGAAGGGCTCCTCCAGCTGTTTCCCAGTAAAGGTTTTAATGGTGGTTACAGTAAATAGCGCTGCTGTTTTGGACACTAGTTTCGCCCCACCTGAGCTCACCGTCTCAGTAACGGCTCTGCCTCTTTGCGCTTGCATAAAGCAGTTGTTTTATGCGCAGACAGATTGCACGTAAAACAACTGCTGCTATTCTGTTACCAGTGGTTTTGTTGACAAACTGGGGGCTGCATGAGCTTAATGTTGTAATGCTTTGTATTCCCACGTGTCCTCCAAAATACGTTTCTATTGCAGGTCTATTTTTAGTCGCTAATCAGGGATTAAAGCATACAAAATCTTTTTGCTGAAGCCCCTCGGTACCTGAATGGGTGACCGGAGGGTTTTCACTATCACTAATACTAATGGTGGTGCCCACTAACAAACTAATAGTAACGATCAGTTCCAGTGGCTAACAGCTGAAATTCAGAACCTGTCGAGCACAACACACACACGAATATAGAGAGCAGTGGAGGCATGCAAAAATGTGTCAGCGGTGATCCTCTCTGTGTCAAAGGGTTGTTTTTCCAAAGACGGAAATCCGTTGCAGTGATGGAGAACTTTAATGCTTACCTTACCTGGTGACATTTGAGCACTGCAGAGTTTAAACGAAGTTCTCCTCATATGAAGTCTCCTCTAATCCAGCTGATGATTCTGGTGGTGCTGATTTTATCTGCAGACTTCACCTGGCTGCTCTTCTGTTTGTGAACAGATTTATGGGTGAACAGGAGTGGGCTGAGCACACAGCCCTGCGGGGCTCCAATTAAAACCAAAATTCAGCCAAGAAGCAAAGTGACATTTAAAACTGAGCTTTCTTCAAATGTTAAGATACTTATGCTTTCATAAACTTTTACAGCAAGAAAGAATTATTAACAGATTTATTTCTACAAATGTCCTGATGATATAAAACAGAGTAAACATCATTGTCAGAGCGATTTTTCAAGGACCAGCTTCCACAGAAAACAAAGAAATATGTCTTCAACATCGCTTCAAACCTTTTGAAAAGTTCTTTCAGATGTGCACTTGTGCGTTAAATGCATGAATAAGCAGCCAAATTGGTTTTGTGAAAAAGCCATGGAGAAGCTCTCCTTTCTTCAGACCCGTAAGGCTTCTTACAGCACTTTGAACACGACCTCAGTCTGCGCTGAAAGTCATCACGGTAACGGACAAGAGATGAAAAGCAAGAGGATCGAGTTTTTCCATGTGTGAAAATAGCTCAGTCATGTTTTGACACAGTAATAACAGCAAACAGGATAAGAAGACAGGGTACACGGTTTAGTCTGTGGACACTGTTATGGAGGAATTGCTGCAATGTCAAACATCACACCCTGAACCTGTCCACATACTTTTGGAGATGTAGCATTTACATTCTCAATGTTATTATTATCACCTGAAGTTATTTCTTTCCTCCAAACTTGCCTCTTCACATTAACAGATGGGTTTATATTTTTCAGGGTCGGCTCTACTATGTTCGAGTGTCAGCTTATAACATGAAGGGCTGGGGTCCGCCCGCCTCCTCCCTCCCTCCATCTGCAGCTCCATCCAGTAAGTTCTCTCTCTGTTTTTCCATTAACCTCACCATCTCAGTAGCTCGCAGCTTTTTTGTGACTCCAAACTGACTCTGGAGTTTAACCTCCTCAATGCAGCAGCTGTTTCTGGCCTTTTCCAGCCTGATTTTATATTCCTCTGTTCCTCTGCTGAATAATGCATTGTGTAAATATTACAAAACCACTGTTAAGGACTTAAACAGAGCATCCAGGAACAAATTTATTTAGCAGGATAAATTGGTGTATTGTAATTACAGAAAAAGTCTCAGTAAGAGTGGAAAGTTCTGCAAGTGATCTCCTGAAACTCCCAACAGCTAACAGGTCAAAGACAAGCAGACGCGATGAGGGAGAGGAATAAAATTACCGTTATTAAACAGTGTATGCGCAGGTTTTTCACGTTTTCAGATCAATTTATACGTTCTGATAGAGGAGTGAATTTCTATGGTAGACGATGGTGGAACTTTGTGTGGTGTGGAGGTCATGCATGTTGCTCTATTGTTATATCTGACCACTCAGGTGGAGTCAGTGTTGGCTTACTGTTATAAATTAGTAAGCAAACCATTATGTTGTTGATTGCGTTACATACATCCCACAGTTATCTCCATGACAGGCGGAGTGCCTTACAAACAGCTGATTTCAGTTCCTGTGGAGGGAGGAGGAAAACTATGTAATGTTGTGACATGGACTCTGCTTCTGTATACTGCATGGTATAAAGTGAGCACGCCCAGGCTGTTGACACAACAAGCATCTGCAAAGACAGCACGCTAACACAAAGCTAGCAAAGACCCATAATGATGTGAAAGCTGAGTGTGTGCAGACCCCAGCAGGCAGCCAGAGCCTGATCTTCATCAGGTAATAGAAGCAGTGATGAGCAGTCAGGCCTGGAACATTACACACTCCATCTGTAACTGTACTTTTTTCTACAGTAGAATTACTGAAGTGCTCTTTGAGCTTGTTTCCAGCTTTGCTGTCAGCTGTGGGAGAAACACAGAAAACAGTGGCTGGAGACCACAGAATGGACAAAGTGATTGCGGCCGTGTGAAACTAACTTCTAACCTCTTTGGCTTTGAAATGGTTGCTTTAAAGACGTAGTTAAGATCTGCGACCGCTTGCAGTCAGTTGCATTTTTCAAAGCAATTTTGGTGCAACCAGATAAAAGTCTCTGTCAGTCTGCGATTGAATGAGGACAGGTTGGCAATTACACTCAATCTCTTTGTTCAAGCACAACAATTACAGTACCTAGAAATGCACAATAACTGCCTACTTTTACAGTCCAGCCAGAACCTCACAGATTAGAAACACAAATTCCTACAGAAATAGTGATGGAGTTGCTGCAGGACAGCAATTTATTTTCAAAATGACATAGGCACTTGGCAACCTTGCTTTTATACACAAATATGAATATAAATTAAATTAGTTATTTGCAACCCTTTGCCAGCTTGTCTGAGAGTGACTGCAGTCAGTCAGAGTCGGATGGCGATTGTTGTGATACACACTCTGATAGATCAGGTGCACCAAATTTTTTAGTGAAAGGTTGTTTTAGTGGATATTGGGGAGAAGGTAGAGGACATTTAAAGACATCCCATTAGTAACAGAAGTGAAACATTAACAGAGGAAGGAAGAAAAGCACAGCTGTGCCACTAAAAGTCGTGAGTATTTAGCCCAAAGGTTAATCATTTTTAGTCGTCAAACGCCATAAATGACAGCAAAATGCACTGATTTTTGTTAACATGGACTTGTTGCCTTAACTTTGAGCTCTTTGTGCACAGTCTGAGGAATCGGTCATGCTTATGTGCACAATCAAAGGCCTGCTGTGAGCAGGCAAAACCTGTAAGAATCAAAGAAATCCAGAATGACTCAGAGGAGCAACCCTTAAAGTGTTTTAGATGAAAATTCTTCGAGAGCAAAGGCAGGATGCTGGTGACTTGCAAAGAAGCTCAAATACATGAATCCGAACATTGTCACCTAAAACTGGAAGTTTCTGCAGAGTCTGAACCTTCAGGGTTTGTTCCTGTGGTCGTGACTAAATTGTGCGTCCGCTGTGAATCATGTGAATATCCTGTTCTGACGTCCTCAGGTCGGGAAAATCGATTTCATCACTCTGTCACGACTCACTTTCTCTTCTTCTGCACATTTGAGAGCTTCAGCCTTGAGCTGTGTGTATTTCACACATATCTCTCCCTTTGTGTGTGTATGTGTGTGTGTGTGTGCATATGTCAGAAGCAGAGGACAGAAAGTGTGTGGGTGTTTGTTTTAAATAGAGTGAAAGCACGACTACACCTCTAAAGATGCTTGACATCCATTAATTCATTCAATAGCTTTGCACGCACACACTAAAACATATTTTAGAAGCAGTTCTTGTTCGATTGTATGTGCTCAGTTTTATTAGACTTTTAATTATTTTTTCTATTTGAAAGAGTGGTAGTCTGCGCTGACTTGAAATGGGATAAAAGCAGGTAGGAGCTGTGGGTACTTTAGGCTGCTCCTTGTTTTCCTGAGATGTCGTCACAGGGGGCAGATTTGATTTTTGATTTCTCTCAGATCTTACTGGGTTTTATCATGAAAATGATCAGCTGGGATTCTCCTGATGCCATCAACAATCGGAAGTGGAGGATGAGCTTATTGAGGAAAGCTGGAGCTGTCTCATGTGTCAATGTTACCTCATGTTCCTGCAGTGAATGGGGTCACGACACAAATCCAAGATTTCTTACAGTGTTACTGGAGGCCAAAGTAATGCCATCCAGAATAAGTATCTGGTTAGACATCATGTTTATAAGATTTGTGGGGCCGAGCAAAAGAACTTCAGTTTTATCTGAATTTAGAAGCAGAAAATTAGAGGTCATCCAGGCCTTTATGTCTTTAAGGCATTCCTGCAGTTTAACTAATTGATGAGTGTCATCCGGCTTCATGGACAGATAAAGTTGAGTATCATCTGCATAACAATGAAAATGTATGCAATGCTTTCTAATCATACTGCCTAAGAGAAGCATGTATAATGTAAATAAAATTGGTCCTAGCACAGAACCCTGTGGAACTCCATAATTAACCTTAGTGTGTGAAGAAGACTCCAAATTTACATGAACAAATTAGAGTCTATCAAATAAATAGGATTCAAACCACTGCAGTGCAGTTTGTTTAATACTTGTGGCATGCTCTAATCTCTGTAATACAATGTTATGGTTAACCGTATCAAAAGCTGCACTGAGGTCCAACAGGACAAGCACAGAGATGAGTCCACTGTCAGAGGCTGTAAGAAGATCATTTGTAACCTTCACTAATGCTGTTTTTGTGCTGTGATGAGTTCTGAAACCTGACTGAAACTCTTCAAATAACCAAATCTGATTATAAACCTGATTTATGGCTATACAGAATACAACCTAAATAGTCTGAGTCACCTGAAGCCTGTAGGGGATCTTTAAAGGGCTGAAATTTAACAACTGTTCTGTTGTTCTTTGTCCAGATTGGCGAGAAAGTGATGGCCGGGAACCAAGAAGGCGAGGACACATCGAGGCCATGGAGCGTCTGCTGCAGCAGGTCCGAGCGACTCACACACACTACTGCTGTGGAGGTGAGTGCTACCGAGCTCGATGGCTGATGGCTTTCACTACAATAGGTTATTTTTGCTGTGTTTGTGTTTTTCTTTGGAATTTACTCATTTTATCTCAGAGTTTTAATTTACTTTTTTTTTTAACACAAAAGCATTTCTTCCTGTTCCTGTCTTTGGTTAAAAGTACTTTCATCACAGCCCTGCTGATTTTCTTTTGTTAGAACGCCAAAATCAGTGGGCAGCAAAATTTTATATATAGGAAAAACCTGTTGTGCCTCACTGAGTGATTCCGGTTCATGTAATTTTTCACCTGAATTCATATATCTAACCAAAACTCCACAAAAATCTTAAACTGGTCCGGAAATTTTCCATTAAAATCACAACACGACAAAAGTATTTAACGAAACTCTTTTCCCATCGAGGGCTTGTGTTTCTGTGTGTAGGGGTGATGTTTCTGCCTGTAGATGGCAGTGTTTCCACTGAATGTTGGATGGCAGGAGAGATTCCAGCAGCTGCTAATAAAGATAATTT